>APFE031547034.1:51817-98470 GCA_000404065.3 Pinus taeda
TGCCTCATCCCCGCACCCAAAATTGCCTTTCCCTTGAATTCAACAAAACCTCAAAAACTCAATTTCACAGTCTTTGTATTTCATACCTAGCCTAAAATTAGTCATCAATTCAGTCATATCGACCTCGTTGATTATCTTTTACTGAGATTGACCCGGAGAGAGCCCTCTCCTGTCCTCGTAGGGCTAGCTACGAGGCTGAGCGTGGTTTGATGTGGCCTTGAGTCTTACCTTATTTCAGCCTAAGGTAGATTTAAGCGCTAACACACCTAAAAGATCTGGAAGCAAGCAACATGCATGGCAAGAAATATGTAAGTGAAAACAAAGCAAATCCGGGAAGGACACAACACATACATAAGAAAATGATGAGAAATAATGCGCAAATTTCACTGGTAGGCTGAGTAACTGGCTGCTAGAACTGCATAAAAGGCAGTATGGGCTATCTGGGAGGCTGGACTGGCTGTTGGATCTGTGAAATACACAATCCAGTTGGGTAGTTGGCTGCTGGGATTGCACAATGCGCAATTCCAGCTGGGAAGAACTGCTAACTCAGGTACAAATTTGCGTAATTTCCTGGGCCAAGCAGCCACTGTCCTCCAGGAATGCGCAAAACAATCCAGAAGGCCAGTGCCGGGCCAGAATTTGTGAATCTGGAGAGGAAGGTGAGCCTTCCTTCCCCAAATTGCGCAATGCAGCCTTGGTGAAGATAGAGACCGGGCCAAGGCTAGCCCAACTCGCCGATAGGCAACTAAAAGAAAGTAAATCGATGAAATGCATGGCAACACTAAGTGATAGCAGAAGTGATAAATAGTGCATGAAAAACATGAATGGAAGATTCAACAAACAAATCAACATGCATGTGGGTGAGGCCATTTTCTAGTTGGACGAATGTCCGTGCAAAATAGTTTCAGGCATGCGACAACAGTGAGATAGCAACGAAAATTGAAACAGGGCTAGGACAAGGTAGAATATATGTAAACGACAGCAGGCATTCAAAGAAATCAAGTGAACAACACTCACACAAGAGAATACACAAGAAACGCTAAAAAAGACAAGTTGAGGCCACTTACCCGTGAATAGCTGAGCCGAATGTGCCGAAGAGTCCTGGATGTGTTATGGGATGTTAGAACTCCAAGATCGATGTGAATGAATGAGCTTTGATGCATCAAATAAATAAGTTTGATCTCATGATGCGCATGCCGCAAATTTAGGAAAAAGCGACACTTGGAGGGAAACTTCTAAAACAACTTTGCATGTAACCCCCGGCTGCTAAAAATAGTTCCCTAAATGATGGGATGCCTTTTGCATTTTGTGTCTTTCTATTCTGGGAAGATCAAGTCATGCATGCATGCAAGTCAAGTTTCCTCGGTCCCGGGTGAAATTGGGCAACCAGACCGTTCATGCGTGCGAGTGCTCAACTACTCAGAAAAAATGTGCATTCCTAGCTTGGACCTGGGCTGACTACCCAAGGGGATTTCACCTGGGCAGAGCAGCTGACTGCTAGGAAAAATTGTGCAAATCCTATTGGAGGGTTGGCTGGCAGGATTGGGCAATCCTGGAACCCAGCAGGTTGTCAGAGAGGATTGCGTAATTCTTGGAGGGAAGGCTGGTTTCCCTCCAGGAATGTGCAATTTTCAAGGGGAATTTTCTCAGCCTGCAGCTGGAACAAGTCCAGGTAAGCAGCCTGTGAGGGGAATGGATCAGTTGTGATTGACAGGCTGCTTTTGTGCGAGGAAAACACTGAAGCTTGAGTACTTGATGAAGCAAGACAAAGTTTTGTGTAAGGTTGGTAGGGAGGCTGCAAAATAGTCTAAGGAAAAATTTTGGAGGGTGGTTGTAGATGCTACAACACTTGGCGACATACTGGTAGGATTCCATCTCTGTGCATAGACCTTGTTCGTGAAAAGAAAGTCTAACACCTCTGGAAGTATTGTTCAGTTCTTAGCTCATCTTGGTTTCATACTCACTCGATTGTAAGATGTAGCATCTACCAAGCCCCTTATCTATTGACACACATTCCAAGCCAAGGCAACACAATTGTTTCAATTAGGGTTGAGGGTTACATAGGTGCACAAGCAGTATAGTCGTCAGAGTCTTAGTTTCATCTCTGGTGTTGCTCCACTGCCAGCAGGCCTAGACAGTACCTGGGTGGAGTCACATAGGAACACAAGCATGGCTCCGTTGCCAGCGAGCTTGGTCAGTACCCTGGCAGAGTTACTTGCATCACCTCCTTGCACAGAAAGCCTTTCTCTTCTTTCACCTTATTTATTTTGAATTTTGAACTTTTTGACTTTCCATTTTTCATTTTCACTGTGCATAGCACTTATTCATTTCAGAGGTAGAAGAGGGATCCAAACCTATTGAGAGAAGATAAGTTTGTTCCAGCAGAGAAGTATTTTATTATATCTTTGATGTGCCTATTAAGGTTTTCCCCACACCTTACTCTACTTGGCTAAGCTAACAAGGGTTAACCCAAAAACAATCAACTAGAGAAGGTGACACTAGTTAGCGCGCAAGCGTTGTGTTTACACCAAGGTTCACTTCAAAGAGTACGTATTTTCCTTTGATGTATCATGGACTAAGAGTAACAAGTTCATCATACAGAGGCAAGACGACAGATAACCAAGTAGTGATAGTTGTACAAGCCCTCTTGTACGTTACCCAACTCGTTTCATGAGTCACACATGGTTTCATGCGAACTAACCTACGAACGAAACAAGTGAATGAACTAACAACAAAGCCAAGCAAAAGCAAAAGCAAAAGTCAAAAGAAAAGCAATCAAACAAACAAGCAAGCAAACAAAGCATGTAAGAAAACAAGCATGCAAGAAAACAATTGAAAGCAAACACTACTCCTACTCCTATACGAACGATGCATGGGCTTGATCACATGAAGTGATACTTCCAATGCAGCCATCGACGCATTGGTAAACCAGTGTTGGTGAAGGCTTGGTCTACCAGCAGCCAGGTGGTGTGAAACACCAAGCAAGAAAGATATAACAATGAAGACAACCACACTTTGTGTTTCAAAGTGCCCACGTGACGTAAGTGAGTTCAAGAGCATGACGGACAGTCTGTGGACTTCTCATGGTGCTATGTGACACTATGTGAAACTTTGAAGCATAAGCACACTCTTGACTGTGACATGCAAGCAAACGAAAGAAACAAAGATAACATGTGTCGCAAACGGGTGTTTGCAATGTAAGACTCCTCCAAAGCATGAGCGATGGGGTCGTGCAGTTCGAGTGGAGGAAGTGTGATCTATGTGTGAGATGGATCTTCAATGCATACAGATGAGTGATGAGGAGCCTTGGGCAATTGAACGATTTCATGATTGGAAGTGAGACTAACCTCAAGAGAGTGAGGGCCTGACATAACCATCAGCTCGAGTTGAAGTGCCTCAACAGTCTTGGGTGTCTCAACTTCATCATCAGGTAGATCATCATACACTAGTGGCTTCGAAATATCAACTGTGATAGATACGTGATCGTGATCAAAATTGGAAGCAAATGGATCACGACTGCCACGATCAGAAAAATCAATTAATTCTTTGGCATCCTCATGATCAAATGAATCAAACAAAGGGTTAGATGAAAAGCGAATGAATTCATCCTCTGTGTTTCCAGAAAAGACAGATGAAGGATCAAGTGGATCTTCAATGAATAACTTATCCTCTTCGTTGTCAAATGATGGACTAACATTCGGTGAGTCCTATGAGTGATCAACAGTGGGTGCATCCGTGGATGAAGACACACATGCAAAATCATGGATTGCAGGTTCACCAAAGAGGCTAGGAAAGAACGAAGGGGGCCCAGACGGAAGGGAGTCATCCTTCGCTGAGTGTTGATGTTCAAGCTCCCACTCATACTCTTCATGAATGATAGCGCATGTTGGTTGTGCAACACCAACTCTGTCAGTGGGTTGTTCCTCGTTCACAACAAGTGAAGGGTCTGGAATGGATGAACACAAGAAAACATCATCCGGAGGAACACCTGAGTGCAAAGATGGAGGTCGAAGAAAAGAATGCATATGAGAACTCAAAGGACTCACAACCAAATCTACACGAAAATTGAGGGGAGTGATGTTGGGAGAGTGTGAAGGATGAACAAGTGTGCAAACATGATCCTCAGCATCACTGGGCGATCGCGGAACTATTGAATGATAGGGAGGCAGACAGTCTATTGAGACAGTGCCTGCTCCCACTTGAGATTGAGTAGTTCCATCAACGAAGGTTGAGCGAGGCTTGATTTCAAGCTTTCTCTTGGGACGGGCAAATTTCTTAAGACAGTACTCGAACTGGTCCTAGAGATAAGCGAACTTCATCTAGCTCCTCAGAGCTTGAAACTATAAGTCACGGAAGCGCTGTGAAAAATCAATAATGGATTCATTCAGAGCCCTCCATTGCTATAACAGTTTTTGGTCAAGATGGTCCGGATCAAAATGATAGAACGTGTCTTCAATAAGATCACAGAAGTGCTCAAATGAGTGCACGGTGTCAGCCGGTAGGCTGAGCACCCAACAAAACGGAGATTCGAAAAGTGTGAATGCAAGCAACAAACTGGCCTGTTCATCAGTAAACTCATCTTCCCCATCAATCATGGAAAGAAATTTATGTAAGTGCTCAGACCAAGCCACTTCGCCTTCACCATCATACGTGTGAGTGGACAAGAGATCAAAAAGATTCCACGATATGGAGACATCTTCACAATTCGAAAAACACCTCGAGGGAAGAAGAATGCAAGACTCCAAAGAAGATATGAAAAGGTTCAAAACCGGATGAGAGGACTCTTCTTGTCATCATACCCTCCTTCTAGCGCCAGAAATGTTGATGGTTTTGGACCCGCCAACATGTCAAGGGGATCTCCTCGGAAAGAAGTCCCATTTGGTGTAGGAGTCCCAGCAGTGGGTCGTAATGTAATGCCTTAACCGCGATGTCACATAGAGGCAAGTAGAATAACTCTATCGGTAGCAAAGGTGTGACTGATGCAGTGAGTCAAGGAAGATGTATGAGAGGTTCCAATACTTCGAAAGGGGAAGGAGGTGAAGGTGAATTCTAGGTTGAAAGGGATCAGTCCCGACTCGGCTAGGAACACACAACACAAAGGACATGCACAACTTCCGGCAGAGCAGTCCACTCGGATGCGGCAATCACATCATACAAGGTAAGATAACACGTACAACACTCACAAATCAGTCTGAGACAAGTGTGATGTTTGTTATAACAAGGTTCAAGTGAAAGGTCTGTCTGATGTCTAGTAGAGAAGTCGACACGGATGGTGACAGCATTAACAACATGCAACACATTAACAACAAGATTCATATAATTGCATGTGAATCAGTTCATACACAAGTACGCAAGTTAAACAATACATATCATTAAAGCAACCAAAGCAATCCAACTACAATAACACATATGCATGAAAATGTGTTGGCTCTTATTATATAAAGAAGTGTAAGTCACAATCATACAATACATCCATGTAAACCTGCTAGCCTCAATAGTGGAACATTACAGCCACATCCGCTTGCTCATCCAAAGAGATGTACTAGCTCTGTGCAATGGAGAAGCCAAGGCATGTTACAATATTGTCCAAGCCTTCTTCAAAATAGTCTTAGTAGAAGCTTGGCTGACCAAAAGCCTATACAATGAGTCATGAGGGACTATTTATAGCAAAGGGTGGGGTGACCCTTAACATTCCCCTTCGTGACCATTCAACTACCCTCATGACCCTTCACCTACTCTATGACTATTACATCCACTCTTGACACTTGACTTACACTTGACATGACTCAACATTACAATGCACATGTACCCATGTGAACAATGGCTTGGACAAGACAAATTAGACATCATTTAGACTTAGACAACCATAGAAGTCCAACTGCTCGACATCCTCATGATGATCAATAGTGACATATTGATGCCAAGATTGGTAGTCCTTGAGAGTGTCTGTTTGTTCTATTGTGACATCCATCTGAACCTTGAACCTTGCCTCCATAGCATATGGGTACACTGCTCGGGCTCCTTTGTCCAACTCGTATGTGAGCATGCGCATCATTGTCTTTAGTGTGGTCGGGCCAGCAACGTACTTGCACATGATGTCTGCATTGATAGGCAAGTCTAGGCTGGTGGCAGTGTGCATCAACTCGTTGAAGTACGAGTCAAGCTCCTGTTGGACCTGCTTCTTGGTCTTCGCCTGGGTGAGGGTCCCAAGTGATGGGATCGCATGAGTGTGCACTATAACCTCCATGCTTTTGAATACTCGTGCACTATAACCTGTATGCTAGTGATGAGTTGCGGTAGGTCTTCATAGTTCCAGACCTGACTCCGAATACATGCTTGCAACTCGACCGCATTGGCCTTCATCATCTTTGGAAAGTAAAGCAGGGCTCCCTTGTACTTCATTTTCCATGCTCGCACGTTATCAACAACAATATGTATGTTCTTCAAGATGCATACTCTTCTTGCACATCGTTGCTACCATCCATGGAGATAAACGACTGCTTGATGCACGGTACCAAACTTGGAGTACAATGCTCGCATAACTGTGTCCAAGGACAATACTTCATCCAATATTGCCTTCTTTAGTTCAACTCGGGTGGACATTGTCACCAAGTCTCCTCCGTGCTTGGCCACCTATAGTTCCTTCGCCATTCGCTCATTCTCAGCTATGAGAAAACAGACACTTGAGCTAGTGGCCTCGGCATACACTCTAATTGCATCAGCCAACGTAGCTAGATGCTTGTGCACATCAGTCACGATCACTTGCTCTTAAAATTGCGTAGGGGATGTTTGGTCCTCCGGAGTTGGTACTCTCAAAAACTACACAACTCTATGATGAGATTCATCAAAGGAGATGTTGTGCATCTCTGCTTTCGGTTGACCACGAAAGATGATCCAGCGTATTTACACAGGAACGCAACAAATTACAGATATAACCATACATACAAAGACACAGCAGAAACAATACTTCATTTCATTACTGTAAAATGCTGAAATATGCTTACAAACAGAAATGGAAGTAAACTAGCTAGGGCGATGGTAGCTTATCTCTGAGAAGAGATGTGGCGTCTACATGCCTCTGAACTTAGTTACAATGAGGCTCGAAGGCCTATTTATTGTTGAAAAACAATGGAAAACCCTAAACATCCAAAAACCTAACCCTAGGAGATGAAAAGCCAAACTGTGGGCCCCATTTTGGGTAAATTTGTACATCAAATTCCCAGAGTCCTAACTTTGGCATACAATCTTCGTTTGACACGCACCATAGCTCATTAGAAAGATCTATCTGAGGACTACAACTTTAGGAAGAGAAACGTCGGTCCATGGACCCATGTTGCTCCCAGTTTTCCCAAAAAACATCATTTAGGCCCTCAAAATGGCTGCAGAAGTTCAGGACCCGAAAAATTACTAAAAATAATAAATCATGCTACAATTAAGGAAACTAAATAACTAAAAGATACAGTTCTGCGGGTCCAAGTGGGGTAGGTGGGTGGCCACCAACATCCACCTAGATCATTCCTCCCCCCTTAGGAAGCAATGGTCCCCATTGCGTTGAGTTCCTCCTGGAGATGAGGAAACGTCTACGAAGCTAGGTCCCTGGTGAGCTGTTATGCAACCTCTGATGTGTCTGATAATGGCGGGAAGCATGGTAAAGGGTAGTCCACATTGAACACTCGATGCAAGCAAAGGAATGGGGAAATGTTGTGCTCCATTGTTTCCCACAGCCTTGGTAATGGTGTAAGGACCATGTTGAAGTGGTCTGAGCTTCTAGGGCTCTTGTAAAGCGTTCTTTCTGCAAATACAACTAGACTTTGTCGCCCACTTGAAACTTGTGTGGTACCCCTGTGGGTGAGGAGAAGTTGTTCATGTGTTCCTTCATGACTATATCCCTCTATTGTTGTTGCTGCATGGAGGAACACTTCCTAGGGGTCATGGATGTGGCGACGATCTTCCCCTTACTTTGGGAGTGGACTAGACAGAATATAAATTTCCTAGTCTGTGAGATGATCTTACTGCATTTCTTAGCAAAGATCAAAGAGGTGGCGGTAGGTGGGTCTACCTCCAGTATCATGTATAATGAATTACCCAAAGAAATAATAACAGTGTGAGACCTTGACTCATACACAGCATGTCACCTCCATAAGTATGGTTGGCCTAATAGTACATCACAAACATCAAGAGGTGCAACATCGCACAATACCTCATCTGTGAAGGGCTTGATGTTGAAGGGAAGACGGCACTGCTGGTGGACTCAGAGATCTCATCCTTGGTGAAGCTACCCAATACTGTACGACTATAGGTGTGGTGTAGTAGGTAGGCCCAACCATTTCACGACCTCTACTAAAATGACGTTCTTTTGGCTGCCACTATCGACAATCAATTTCAGCGGCGTACCCTTCACCCAGATCTGTGAGTGGAAAAGACACTCCCCCTCCTCTGGATCTTCAGGTTCATTCTTCTGGATCTTGGTGATGGAAGCAGTGGCATTGGGCTCCGCGTCAATGATATGTTTCCCTTTGCCATTCCCCTTGTCAGATTCTAACTCAGGGTCAAAACATGCATATGATTTTGAAGCCTTCAACTCGACCACCAGTGATTGTTTGGTCTAACACTCACTTGTGTTGTGAGTGGGGCTCTTATGGAACTCACACCACTTTCTTGTGTCCTTCTTTGACATCGTGGTGTTGTTCTTTTCTTACGGCTTTGACGGGTTGTCTTGGGTCACCCGACCTTGGCATTGTCCCTTGTTCTTTGGATTCGCAGATCCAAAGTCTGCTTCTTTTGTTTAAACTTCTACTCAATTTTGACAGTGTATCGGTACGTCGTGCCGAGCGAAGAGATGTTCAGGAACTCCATCTCTTCCTGGATGTATCTGTGTAGGCAGCCACAGTATTTGAGTACCAAATGCAGCTCAAAATCCTTGATACCTAATTGTGTGCAAAGGGTATAAAAAATGTTCGTGAACTCTGGCACATCTTGGTCCTTTCCCTGCCACAGCGTGGTCCACTTTATGTATTTGTCCTCATAGCTTTTGATAGGGTATTATTGCTCCTTGATAGCATCCTGGAATGAATTCCAAGTGGGTGCGGCTGAAAATAGTGAGCCCGTACTTTCATCCTTCTGTTCACAGTAGGTTTCCCACCAGTCCTTGATGTGGGGGGATGCTTTGAGAAGAGTGAAAATAATCTTTTCCCGAATGGAAAACTCATTAACAAAAAAATATCCTTCTAGAAAATTTAACCATTTATCTATGGCATATGCGTCTATTTGACCCTCAAAGATGGGGATTTCAAAATTAACTTGTATCTTAAAGGGTGTGGTGTTTCCAGAGTAGTTGTTGGAAGCCGATGCATCACCTCTAGGTAGCCGTTGAAGGATCTGGGCAAAGTTGTTCATCATCACATTCCTTTATTGCTCAAGGGCTTCTTCAAGCAAGATTTTGATAGGATCTCTTGCCCCCTCATCTTTCTTTTCATCCGCCATGGGAGGCCATCGAGATTTGTGAAGCTAGTCTTGTAACGGTTCCAGTTCAAGCCCTAACTCCTTATATCCCGACCTCGTTGGGGAAACGCAAAGAAAAACAGAGAAAGAGCAGACCCCTCTGATACCAATGATCTAGCCTATTTATATAAGAATGCAACAAATTACAGATATAACCATACATACAAAGATGCAGCAGAAACAATACTTCATTTTATTACTGTAAAACACTGAAATATGCTTACAAACAGAAATGGAAATAAACTAGCTAGGGCGATGGTAGCTTATCTCTGAGAAGAGATGTGGTGGCTACATGCCTCTGAACTAAGTTACAATGAGGCTCGGAGGTCTATTTATTGTTGAGAAACAATGGAAAACCCTAAACATCCAAAAACCTAAGCCTAGGAGATGAAACGCCAAACTGTGGGCCCCATTTTGGGTAAACTGGTACATCAACTTCTCGGGGTCATAACTTAGGCATACAACCTCCGTTTGACGTGCACCATAGCTCGTTAGAAAGATATGTTTGAGGACTATAACTTTGGGAAGAGAAACATTGATCCATGGACCCATTATGCTCCCATTTTTCCCAAAAAAACGTCATTTAGGGCCTCAAAATGGCTCCAGAAGTTGAGGACCTTAAAAACTGCTAAAAATAGTAAATTATGCTACAATTAAGGAAACTGAAAAACTAAAAGAGACTGTTGTAGGCGTCCAAGTAGGATAGGTGGGTGGACGCCAACATCCGCCTGGATCAAAGGATCTCAATGCCTCATTGGTAATCCGAGACTTTCTCATCATCTGGATGCATTGAAGTAGGCGAGTCGACCTCTCTTTGGTGAGGCACGAGGTCAGTGTCCTATTCCAACTCCTACAACTCCATGTCTGCATCCAACTGCTTACGATTCTGTTCTATGAGCAAAGTCTTGCCCCTGTGAGGGTTCACCCTGTTCGCCTGATTCCAGTTGTTCAGAAGAATCAACTACTTGTACGGGTGCTACTTTGTTTATCTACACGTGATGCACCCCCTACTGAATCTATTATGTTGCATTTCCTTCTCTTGTTAACGTAGTTCTTGTTCTTTCGGGATTTTCTCCCTCAGCTCATGCAACTCCTTCTCTGCTTCTTCCATTCTCTTCTTATCCCTCTACCTTTACACGATTCTCCTGCTGCCTCTTATATTTAATAGCCATAGTTGCTTGTTCTACAAGTGGATCTGCTCAAAACATGCAACTTTGTTCCTCCTCCATCCGGTTGACAATCTTTATCTTCCCTTTGTCGCGCATAGGTATTCTTGGCTCTGTTGCTTCTACTACTATTGCTACTATTGGTGCTCTCTATGATGCTACTTCATGCTAATGTGCCATCCACTCTACGGCAAGACCAACCTGTTCATTGGGTCTGGAGGAATTGAAGCAATACCTCCATGAGTCCTCCTCAGCCAATGACATGCCCCATGGATCCAATTGAACTGAATTCTCATGTAGTGATCCTTTACAATGCAATGTGGGTCATACAGGTTGAAGCTTCGAAGGTCGAACAGGTACTTCTTCATCTGATCAGCTTCGACTTCCGCTTGCTTGATGCTCTGGATCTCGTACAACCCAATCCGCAACAGAAGAGTGCGCCAAGGTGCCCTCTTCTTCCGCTGTAGCCTAGCTGTTAATCCTGTTGAGATATGATACGCTACTTCCTACATGACAAGCACGTCCAATGCAAATTTTGGCAGAACATGCGAAGGATTCTTTGCACTGAACACTCGGATAAATGTGTCGTCCAGTGAGGAATACCAATATGCAATGCCTAACAAAGCCTTCATTGCTTCATCTTACATGCAGGGTGGATCCTATTCGAATATCAACCTGTACATTGGGGTGACAAGATGGTCAAATAGTCGTCTGATCATTCATCTGAAGCTGCACTCGGACAATAAATTGAAATACGTACTTGTTTGGTCAATTTAGTGTGTCCTAAATTTCTATATAAATTGTCAATCTGGGTGTCGTAAACTGTTAAAGTGAAGTGCACTATATATGCAAGATAACCGATTTCTTACTTCTTTTTCATTTTTGATTTTTGGTTTTTTTTTGGGTTTATCTTCTTGTTGATTCCATAGTGTGAGATGGCAATTCTAAAAATCAAGTATGGATATAAGTATTCAAGGCAATGGTGACCTTTAAAATAATTTCCAAACTTCAAAGTTTTCAAAAAAGTTTTCAAACTTGCAATGATGAAATCAATTACTAAGAGAAAATAAAAATGTACCTAAATTCTAATTAAACCAAACAGTGAGCTAGTGACTATGAAACCCAATATCCTTGCTATTGTATAAAAAGAAAACTGAACTCAAAGCAATTCAAAAACTGTAAGCAAAGTAAACTAAATCATATTACATCAACTCATATTCTGACCCCTCACCCTTCGATCGCTCTGGCTATAGGAGGTAATATAAACAATTGAGTAATCTGATATCTAAATTGTACAAAATGAAACTAAGATCAAACTACGCTTTCATACTTCAATCCCTCACCATTCGACTCACTCTGGCTATAGGAGGTAACTGAAAATGACATGAGTAATCTAATCACTAACTTGCAAAAAAAATAAACTAATATCAAACTACGCATTCATACTTCAATCCCTTACCATTTGACTCGCTCTAGCTATAGGAGGTAACTGAAAATGACATGAGTAGTCTAATATCTATCTTGCAGAAAATTAAATAAACAAAACAAAACTGAAAGAAATAAACAGTGTTGGAATTAGAACTAAGAAAATAAATCAGCAGAAGGACATGATAATTCCATCATGTCATTAGTCATTAAAAAGCTATGTGCACTTGCCCAGGCTATCTATTAGAACCTGAAATAAAGACACTGATCAGTTAACAATCATTAGAAATCATAAAAGAAACTATGGACAACAATCAACATGAATACCATAAGCAATGTAATATACACAAGCAAACGATTATGGCATCAGGAACGTAAATGAAGAAAGCATGAAACTGTATAGTAATTACAGAACCTTGGTGTACAGGGGCCCTCCGCAACCTCGACCAATCAGAAATCAACCACGAATTGAGCTTAAAAACAATGTCTTCTCATGTATTAAAATGCAGTCATAACATAAGGATTAAGTCACGGCATAGTGGGCTCGTAAAACAGTCAAAATTACATACAAAAAGCTAGCTAATATGCATATGAGAATGCTTTATTTATAACAGGAAATGACACAACTACTTCCTAAAATCTGCGCTGATAAACAGACATGTGAATAACCACATCCAGAAATCTAGCAATATGGTTGCCGTGAAAATTAAATCCAAGGAGGGTGGCTATTAGATTTTGTTCACGGAGCAGTCCACAGGTGTTAGCACGCCTCCTGGGATTTATGAATTTTCCACGCAAGTCTTCACATGGTGAAAAACAGAGTTCTGCCACCGTAAAACTCTTACGTTGACCATCGCTTGACTTTCTTTGACCACGGTCTCCTGTGAGTGATTCGGCTGAACCAAGGGGACACGTTCCATGTCCACATCATTTGCAACTTGCCCATGTGGCCAGATCCTCCAGTAGACACCTGTAACATAGACTTCAACAAAAAGGTTGCGGAAATTTGAGTTGGCTGCGGAAAGTGACAAGATTCCACAGCTGACTGAGAAAAAATCTAAATCAAACAGCAGTCACAAGACATAGTTAGGAAAACATTTTATATGATCATTTTAAACTAATATGCAATGATTTGACAACTTGGAGGTTTAGGTAACTAGAAAAAAAGGCTAAAAAGGTGTATAGGGAAGATGCAAGTTTGGGACTCAACATACCCCCACTGTGAAAGTGTTGCATGTCCTCATGCAACCAATATTTTAGTCATCCCCCTTTAATCCATGTGTTCTGAAGCCTCTGCTAGTACATCCAGTCCTCTTCTCTTCTTTCAGAATGCTACCACCATCCTGGGTTTCCTTATCAAACATCTGAATTTGAGATTGATTAATTCCCTGCTCAACTTTCTGCACTTTTTCTTTAATTTCTTGTTCTTTTTCTGCCATAGTCCCAAATGTAGCATAGTATTATCATGAATGATTTTGTCCACTTTGATTTGCTCCTTTAATGCTTCATTTTCTTGTTTAATGTGCACGTTTAAAACCTCCAGTTCAAACACTTCTTGTTTCAAGGATTGGACTTGTGCATCTTGTGTTATGTGAGGCAGAGTGGATGATGTGCTCAGGCCTGCAGCTGTCTTCTCTAAGGATTCGAGGTAATCATACACCTCTTGCTGACTTGGATCTATTTCGGGTGTTTTCCTTGGGCTGACTTCAAAGTCTTGTTGAGGAGGAGGACTGTCTTCTAATTCTGGCCGAGAAGGACTTACATCAACATCTGGAGGACTGGTTTCAATATTTGGCTGAGGATGAGGTTGACTACGGCCAGCTGGAGGTTTCTAGGTTGTTTCCCCACCCAATTCGATGAAGTGGGGTCCTTTTACTTATGTTTTCCTCCACTTTCCTCTAAGCCTGTTGCTTCTTTCTAAATATTGTGGGCTAGTACTCTCTTCTTCCATGCTCTATTTTCCTTTTTCTTTCTTCTTAGCTATAGCAGCTTGCTTTCAAAGATGCACTAGTCTCTCATACAACACTTGGTAGTCTTCCTCTACAGATGGATTTGGTGATTGGTAGACATCTTCTATGTTCCTTTTTCCTTTCAATTTTCTCTGTTTTCTGCCCTTAGTTCTTTCCTCCTTATCTTTTTGACCAACTTCTTTAGTTTTGCTAATAGGAGAGTCTTGGATTATGACACTTTTTTCTTTTCTCCTACACCTTCTTGGTGTCTTTGGTGTATTGCTTTCAGGTGCCTCAGATGGATCTTGAAAGTAGTTTCTTACTAGAAACCATTCCCAGGCATTTTTGTTTTTCTTCAATTGATCTTCAATTAGAATCCTCACGAGTCCATGATGATATAAATGAGGTTCTATGTCCCCTATGTTCTTTTGCACTATGGTGCTCATCTTTTTCAAGTTTAGCAATAAGAAATAGGGCAGATTAAGGGTTTGGTTCTCTAAGAAGTTCATCAATAACCTAGTATGATACATGTACATTGCTCCAAATCAGCCTTCACAAGTGATAAACTTTTGAATGATTAACAGTAAGCTGGCCCACTCTTCTTTTAATGCATGAACAAGAATTCCTTTTGTGAATACAGTAACATCCATACCTGGGTTACGTAATATAATTCTCCATGCCTGCTCATCCAAACTTTTGTTTTTAAACCAATGCTCACCTTCCTGGGGCAAGTCTGTGGCAGCTGTATTTGATGCTTCAGTGACCGTGAACTTAAGGTCTCCAATCTCCACCACCTGGCCGTTGAAAGACCTTGCAAAGGCTTTTGTTACTTCCTTATTGTGGCTCTTAAATTTTTGAATGAAGCGTAGCCATTTAGCCTTCTTCAGCAAATATTTTACTTGAGGGTATCCTTCTAAGAACTTAGGCCCTTCCGGTTCTGCCCTCAATAACCGTCCCACCCTTTCCTCTGTTTGAAATTCAACTGAAATTCAACTGCGTGTGAGGGTTTAACAGAGGTAAGATGGCTAGGTTGCAGGGTTTATGGAAAAACAGTGGCTGAAAATGGAAGATGGATAACAGGTAACAGGAGTGTTCAGGAACTGTAAGCGGAACCAGAGGATGAGAAGCCGAGGTGAGTTCACGAAATGGAGTGGAGACGTATGTGAACGAGGTGTGGCTTTAACAAAATAGTAGGGTAGTGAAGTGGAGTTAGAATTTTTGAACTGAACGATCGCATAAGAGATGTTACACGTTGATGAAATGGCTGTGAAAAGTATGGTGGAGAGGAGCCATAATTAAATGGGTCACATCTCATGAGTACAAGTGGAGTGTGAAAGTGCAGTCATCTACGAGTTAAACCCGAAAATTAATCATGAGACTGTTTAGGGAATAAATGCATGGTTCATGGAGTAAGGTCGTGGAATGGTAATGGAGCTATTGTGGTAATCATTGCATATAGTGGAGCTTTAAGGTTTAATAACTATGCAAAATTGTGCCTTTGATTGCTATTTGAAAGAAATTTTTACTCATACCTTGGAATCCTTGTCATTTGTTGTCCATTAGCCCTTAATCAACTTCTCCTTATTGATTTCTATAGATGCTCCATGTCTTCATAGCATATGCTCAGTCATACCTGCATTTTCATGATTATTGCACTAAAATTTGACTGTAAATTTGAAAAACAGAGTGGTGGCTGTGGAAACTGCTTCTAGCTGCGGAAACTAATTCCAGCTGCGGAAACTGACACAACAACCACTTGGCTTAATAGAGATAGTTAGATAATAACTATCTGAATGGAAATGGTCATGAAAAAGACTTTTATTGATGAAATGGAGTGAGATGAAGTTGAGTGGAGTGAAATGAAAATGAAATGGAGTGGGATGGAAATGAAGTGAAGTGAAAATGGGAAAGAAAGAGATATTTTTTTTGGAAAATATAGAGTGTCAGGTGTCCCTGATTTTCACTCTACATTTTTTGTATAAGACTGCCAATCAGTGATTGGTTTTCAGGTTTATACATCTCTTTTTTTCAACAGAAAAGAACAAAGGCTAGGTTGGTGGAGAAGAAGGATTCTTCTTCACCAGCCTTATTGCAAAATTCTCTTGAAACATTTTGACAAATTCCTCTTTTGAGAGTGGCTAATCTGTGGTCATTCACAGTAAGAGAAGTTTGAAATTCATCAATGGTCATGATTCTTACCGCTCCATTGCTAAAGACTTTGTCAATCTCATATGGCCCAAGCCAATGGGTCTAACATTTACCTTTGAAGTCTTTAAACTTGGAATCAAATAGTAATGCCCAATCTCCCTCTTGAAACTTTTTCTCTTTGATGTATCTGTCATGCCACTTAGCTTTTTAATGTTGAACTAGATTAGTTCTTAGGATTGCTTCTTGTCTGATCTCATCTAGCTCATTCAACTGCTCCATTATGTGCTTGAGGGCTTCTGATAGATCCATCCCCAACTGAACTGCCATCTTGAAAGTTTTGACTTGAAACTCAATGGGGAGCAGGACTTGTTTCCCATAAACAAGTTCATAGGGAGAATGTCCTATTGTATTCCTCCATGTAGTTCTATAGGCCCATAAGGCTTTAGAAAGCTTTTCAGCCCAATCTCTTCTGTGTAGATGAACAGTTTTGGTGATGATGCTTTCAATAACTTTGTTTGTAGACTCCACTTGGTCATTTGCTTGCGGATGGTAAGGAGTAGATTTTCTGTGCTTGATTTTGTATTCTTCCATTAGCTTCTCCATCATGTTGGATGTAAATTGACTTCCCTGATCTGTCACAATTTCTCTTGGGACACCAAAGCGAGTAAATCCTCATAAAGAAAACTAACAACTGAATTTTCAGTAGCAAAAAGTAATGCTTTGGCTTCTACCCATTTAGTGACATAATCAGTGCATACCAATATATACTTCTTTTGCTTAGATTGTGGATTAATGGGTCCAATGAAATCTAAAGCCCATTTTTCAAAGGGTTCGATGAGTACCTGTGGTTGTAATGGCATTTCATTTGAAAGAGTCGGTTTCCCTACTCTTTGGCAGCTATCACACCTTTTGACATATTCTTTTGTGTCCTTGAAGAGGGAAGGCAAATAATATCCTAAAGAAAGGATTTTATAGGCCGTCCTTTTGTTAGCAAAGTGTCCACCACATGGCTCATCATGACATGCCTTGAAGATGTCAGGCATTTCATCTTCCCAAACACATCTTCTGATCACACAATCTGGCCCGGTTTTAAACAATTCGTTAGAAATCCATGAATATTTTGAACTCTCCTGAACATTTTTTTTTTTCACCAAGAAATAGATGTGGAGGCAGTTTCCCTGTAACCAAATAGTTGGCAATATCTGCATACCAAGGAGTCTTAGTAGTTACTACAAATAAATATTCATCTAGAAACTTATCCTCTACAGGAGAATATTCTTTAGTATTTTGGATCCTGGACAAGAAATCAGCTACTGTATTTTGTTTTCCTGGTCTATCCAACACAGTAATATTGAATTCCTGTAAAAGTAAGAACCATATTGTAACTCTGCCATTAGTAATAGGTTTGTTCTTTAGATATCTAATCGCAGAATGATCAGTATGGACAAAAGTTTCATAGCCTGTTATATAATGTCTAAACTTATTGATTGCATGAACAACAGCTAAGAACTGTTTTTCAGTCACAATATAGTTCAACTCAGTGGGAGTCAAATTTTTACTGGTATAGTAAATGGCATAAGGAACTAAATCCTTTTGACCCAACACAGCTCCTAGAGCTGTATCTGAAGCATCTGTAGAAATATGGAAAGGAATTTTCCAATTTGGCCAGCTCAAAATGGGTGCTTCGGATATTCTTGTTTTCAAAGTTTCAAATGTTGATTGATAATCAGGATCCCATTTGAATTCACAAACTCTTTTAAGCAATTTGAAGAGTGGAGATGCTATTTTGGTGAAATTTTCTATAAATCTTCTATAGTACCGAGTAAATCCCAGAAAACTTCTAACATCTTTTTGACAATTTGGAATAGGCAACTTGGAGATGACTTCAACTTTTGATCTATCAACTTTAATCCCATCCCCTGAAATATGATGTCCCAAAACAATCCCTTCAGTAAACATCATAAAGCATTTTTCATGACTCAATGAAAGGTTTGTTTCTTTACATCTTATAAGGACTTTCTCCAAATTCTCTAATGCCTCTTCAAATGAATCACCATAAACTCTAAAATCATCCATATATACCTCTACACAATCATCGATTAGATCAGAAAAGATTCCTAATACTGCCCTTTGAAATGTTGTGGGTGCATTACATAATCCAAAAGGAAGCACTCGGTAAGAAAAAGTTCCCCATGGACAGGTGAATGTGGTCTTATCTTGATCTTCACGTGCCACCTGAATTTGATTATAGCCACTAAAACCATCCAAAAATGAAAAGTACTTTTTGCCTACTAGAGTATCTAATACCTGATCGATAAAGGGTAAAGGAAAGTGATCCTTCAAAGTTGCTTTATTCAATTCCCTGTAATCAATGCATATCCTCCATTTACCATTCTTTTTAGGTACTATAACCAAAGGAGAAACCCATCGGCCATCTGAAATTGGATAAATGAAGTTTACATTGAGCAGTTTTTGGAGCTCTTCTTTCACTATCTCCTTAAGGTTTGGATTCATCCTTCTCTGAGGTTGTCTGATTGGTCTACTTTTTTCCTCAATGTAGATGTGATGAATGCAAGTCTTAGGGTCAATACCTTTCATATCAGTATACTCCCATGCAAATGCAGTAGAATGTTTTTGCAAGATTTTGGTTAGCTCTTCCTGTTGTGATTTTTCCAAGTTTTTGTTGATATTCAATGTTTTACCTGGAAAGATCTCAGTGGCGGAACTACCAAACTCTTCCATAGAGTAAAGAGACATTTGTCTAGATGATAGATACTCAATGTGAGAATCTAACTGAAATTGTGTGTGGTCATATTCTGAAGATGTTTCAAAGTTTTCTAATGTGTTCAGAATTTGACTATCCTCACTGATTTCAGAAATGGTCAAGACGGGTTGTATAGTGTCCTCATCATCAATCCATTCATTATCTCCTACTTCTGTAATTTCTTTTGCTAGAGGATACAGATTGAATTTCTTTGTCGAATTACCATTAGAAATATACATATCCCCGTATCTACAACTGATAAAAACATCAGTTGTGGCTAGCCAAGGTCTTCCTAAGATGAGTGGGTGCCCTCCTAGATTACTCTTAGGAGTTAAAATCATGAAATCCACTAGATATTCCCAAGAATCTAAGGAGACTGAAATGTCTTCTAATACACCATCTAGTTTGATAACTGATCGATCTGCAAGTTGCAGTAGAGTAGGTGTAAAAAGAAGATTATGAAGTTTTAGCTGTTCCATAGTGTGTCTAATCATAATGTTGATAGTAGCCCCTAAACCATTCAAAGTATTTGGAGTTTCTACCCCATTGATATGTGTTTTGACAATTGGACTACCCGGATCTACATACTTCTGCATGGTAATTTTTTATTTTTCTTCAAGTCGGGCTAATAATTCTTTTTCTGATCTTCCAGATCACTCTAGGTGCAAGAAGAGAGCATACTCAAGAAATTAGTGAACCAATAACTCTCTTTTCTGATCCTCTAGGTCACACTAGGTGCAAGAGGAGAGCATACTTTGAGAAGTCATCAATTTTTACCTTCCTTGAAATTTTCTTGTTTTTTTTTTAAGAAATTGGCTACCCAGTTTCACTTCCCCGGTAACAATGCCAAAATGTTTGGTCAATTTAGTGTTTCCTAAATTGCTATATAAATTGTCAATCCAGGAGTCGTAAACGTTTGAAGTGAAGTGCACTATATATGCAAGATAACCGATTTTTTACTTCTTTGTAGTTTTTTATTTTTGGTTTGTTTTTGGGTTTATCTTCTTGTTGATTCCCTAATGTGAGATGGCAATTCTAAAAATGAAGTATGGATATAAGTTTTCAAGGCAATGGTGACCTTTAAAATAATTTCCAAACTTCAAAGTTTTCAAAAAGGTTTTCAAACATGCAATGATGAAATCAATTACTAAGAGAAAAATAAAAATGTACCTAAATTCTAATTAAACCAAATAGTGAGCTAGTGACTATGAAACCGAGTATCCTTGCTGTTGTATAAAAAGAAAAATGAACTCAAAGCAATTCAAAAACTGTAAGCAAACTAAACTAAATCATATTACATCAACTCATATTCTGACCCCTCACCATTCGACTTGCTCTGGCTATAGGAGTTAATCATAAACAAATTGAGTAATCCGATATCTAAATTGCATAAAATGAAACTAAGATCAAAATACGCATTCATACTTCAATCCCTCACCATTCCACTCGCTCTGGCTATAGGAGGTAAGTGAAAATGACATCAGTAATCTGATCACTAACTTGCAAAAAAAAACTAATATCAAACTACGCATTCATACTTCAATCCCTCACCATTCAACTCGCTCTCGCTATAGAAGGTAACTGAAAATGACATGAGTAGTCTAATATCTATCTTGCAGAAAAGTAAATGAACAAAACAAAACTGAAAGAAATAAACAATGTTGGAATTAGAACTAAGAAAATAAATCAACAGAAGGACAAGATAATTCCATCATGTCATTAGTCATTAAAAAGCTATGTGCACTTGCCCGGGCTATCTATTAGAACCTGAAATAAAGACACTGATCAGTTAACAGTCATTAGAAAACATAAAAAAACTATGGACAAAAATCAACATGAATACCATAAGCAGTGTAATATATACAAGAAACTATTATGGCATCAGGAACGTAAATGAAGAAAGCATGAAGCTATACAGTAATTACAGAAACTTGGTGTACAGGGGCCCTCTGCAACCTCGTCCAATCAGAAATAAACCACTGATTGAGCTTAAAAATAGTGCCTTCTCATGTATTAAAATGCAGTCATAACATAACGATTAAGTCACGACACAGTGGCTCGTAAAAGAGTAAAAATTACATACAAAAAGCTAGCTCATATGCGTATGAGAATGCTTTATTTATAACAGGAAATGACACGACTAATTCCTAAAATCTGCGCTGATAAACAGACACGTGAATGACCACGTTCGAAAACCTAGCAATATGGTAGCCGTGAAAATTAAATCCAAGGAGGGTGGTTGTTAGATTTGGTTCACGGAGCAGTCCACAGGTGTTAGCACGCCTCCTGGGATTTAGAAATTTGTCACGCAAGTCTTCATGTGGTGAAAAACAGAGTTTTGCCACCGTAAAACTCTTAGGTTGACCACTGCTTGATTGTCTTTGACCATAGTCTTCTATGAGTGATTCGGCTGAGCCAAGGGGACATGTTCCATGTCCACATCATTTGCAACTTGCCCATGTGGCTGGATTCTCCAGTAGACACCTGTAACATAGACTTCAACAAAAAGGTTGTGGAAAGTTGAGCTGGCTGCAGAAAATTACAAGATTCCGCAGCTGATTAAGAAAAATCTAAATCAAACAGCAGTCACAAGACATAGTTAGGAAACCATTTTATATGCTCTTTTTAAACTAATATGCAATGATTTGACAGCTTGGAGGTTCACATAATTGGAAAAAAAAGGCTAAAAAGGTGTATAGGGAAGATGCAAGTTTGGGACTAAACAGATATTTCGAAGGAACTCCACCCTCCGAGATTGACCAATTATGAAAGAGTACACAGAGGTACATAAGTATTTCAATCCTTTTCGAGTCTAATTCAAATCTAGCCAAATCCTCTTACAGTTGTTCAAAACTTACATACATACTTTACATCCAACAATCTGATCCTCAATCTTTGGATCGAATCTATCTAATCCTAGATAATTACCTAAATTTCTTGATATTCTTCTCGAGAAATTCAATTAAGTCTGAACTACTTGTATTAATTACAAAATCACTCAATAACTATATTATAACTTAATTCCTATCTAGAAAACTTTGTAAATTGATAGCTAAAGGATCCCACTCCTTTGCTTTTATACTGTTTTTGGATTTTTGGAATAAAATGAAGCCTTTTTTCTTTAAGCCTCATGCTCCTGCATCACAATCAATATGGACAGGCTTTGAAACAGGAAGGCCTTTGACCATACCTATTTTCTGTAATAGCAACACATCATTGAAGTTAATATGGCCAAACCTATGATGCCATAAGTCCACTCTAGTCATGGCAACTATGTCTTCTCAATAATTTTTTAGTGTAAGATCCACGAGAAAGGGTATGAAAAAATATTGTGTGGTCTTCAAGTCTCATTGAAATTTCTCCTTCTAAATTGAAAACATTAACTCTTCAGCTAGAACAGTCCCAGCAAATGAGCATGAAAACTTTATGTAAGTAATACAACTACAATGTTGCACGAATTTTTGTTTTCCTTATGCAAACAAGAATTTGACTACTAATATCCACTACTTCTAGTTGCCCCATTACTCCCAGTTGCACATCCATTATGTCATAGCCACATAATACCACAAAAATTGCACAACCCTCTTCGAGGAAAAATTCGTTACGAAAAATTCCATCGCTTTTGGAATAAATTGTGAACAGAGTGGATTTTCTCTTGACCTTTTAGTATTTTGCAGACTTCATAATGTAAAGTCTACTTGGATCTCATGTTAAATTGCTATCTAGTTTTGCCATTGCAAAAAAATGAGTGTACCATTTCAATTTAAAGACCTTGAACATCCATTTTGATAAATTATAAGTGATGCCCCTCCAATTTTGAATATCAAATTCCCAATTGGATATTAGGGACTCAACCTAGAACAACTCTTCGTGGGTTGTAGCTCCATTTTTTATGAATTCAATTTGAATGTGTATAATCCTTTGCCGAGTCTCAGTAACCATTGTCAAAGACTGATTATGTGGGTTATAAAGGTAAAAACAAGATTTCCATGGTAGCTCGCTCATAATGGGCTCGACATCATTGTCATTTTTTAAATGTAGACACTGGTTCACAAGGTGCTGGCCATCATTACCAATAATCTAAATTTAGACTTAAAGAAACTATATAGGAACCATTCCTAGCTATATGAATGACACAGAGTGTGCTATGTGTTATCACCACTTCTTTTGTATTACCTAATCCATTAGTGAATGCAGCTACATGATACTCTTGAAAAATATTTGGTGGATTTTTTTATTGCTACCCAACTCTCCGTCATGGAGGAGATCAAAGCTGTTAAAAGAGGATTAATCCCTTACCATTATCCGTTTTTGTTGGTGTTCATGAGGTTGGACCTCACTGCTTAAATCCATTGTGCTAGTAACTATGCCTGGTGGTGCCCATAATATATGATTTGTTCGATTTTCTTCCCCATGCCTCTTAGTGTTTTCCATTACCTGTTGTTATCCATTTTCTCCTCTCTGTTGTAAATTTCCTGCCATTGTTTGATAGTGATCTTCTTTGCTTGATTTTATCTTATTCTCCAACTCCAAATAGTTACAAATAAAAAGGAACACTCCTTATATAAATAAGGCACCTCTCTTTAAATACCATGTACCCATACAACTTCAATATGGACATCGTAGTCAAACCATGGGGAGATATAAGAGGTGCTCTAAAAAAAATCAACAAAACATCTTGAGAAATTAAGCTCTTGTGAATAAAGTGTAACTACACAAAGGTGTGGTCATGGAAGACTAATTACATTGAGTGTGTATTGAAAACATATTGTTGGCACGTGGTTAATGCTACCAAGACTCAACACCTTCCTCAAACTCCACAACCATTGTTACAAAATTTCCACTATTTCTTGTCACTATGAACTCAAAACATTCTAGCTGAGCCCATAAAATCCACGTGTCCAATCTCACTCATTTAAAATTTGTATAAACTAAATTTTCATTCAAATATACATATTTATATGGTGTTCAAAATCTATGAATACACTTATAGAATTTGTTTTTATGCTTGGTGTTCACAAAACTAGTCATTACACAAATTTAAAATTCAACAATGGAAGAATAGTTCAGCGTGTTTTGATCTGGGGCACTTACCATCACCTCCAAATATACACTGGTGTGAAATAAATCACAAATAGCCATATGGGCATATGTGGCAGAAGAAGTGAGTGCATTAGATGAATATGTAGTCAAAGAAGAGGATGAGTACATCAACAACTTGGTCCAAGCGAACATAACCAATTTGATAAGTATAGATATTTTACATTTTGGAAGGTTTTTTTGCATATGGGTTTAAATTGTGTAAAATCATGATGCTAATCTTGCAACTATTCATTGGAATCACAAGTGTTTAGTCTATATTCACCCAAAAGGTTTTGCAAAATAATTTATGGGTCCAAAATTTATAAACTTAACACCTAAATGATTTATAATAACATATAAGAACCTCATAATTGAGTCCAACAACTCGGAATGAGTGGTCAACAATATTAAGTAACCCCTGCATGTAAGAGGATGTTTGGATGAACACAAGTGTGCTCTCCAATAATTCTACTTGGCTCACAAGCCCATGATGTGGAGTATGTGTCATTTTCTAATACATTTACACATACTCCAATATAATTCCATGTAAAAATGCTTATATCCCAACGTGTATGGATATATTGTGAGATAATATGGCATGAACTGAAGTGTTCCCTCATAGAATGCTCCTTGGGGTAAAGGTCCATGTTGTGGAGTCTTTATCATTGTCCAATACATTGGCACATATTCCAATATGCCATGTAAAATTCCATAGGTCCCAATGTATATAAATTTGTTTTTTAGATGAGTCTTTATCATTATCCAATACACTCACACATATTCCAATATTCCATGTAAAATACCATAGATCCACATAAATATAAATCTATTTTTGAGATGATATGTCCATGGAAGCAAGTGTGCCCTCCAAGAATGACCTTTGTGGTACATACCCACTTTGTCATTATCCAATAAATTGGTACATATCCCAATATGCCATGTAAAATGGGATAGATCCCAATGTATATATATTTATTGGGAGGCCACAATTTCTCCTCAAAAATAAGTGAAATTTCTAGGATGATTTTGAAAAAATGGGATGACACATTTTGTAAATGGGTTAACTTTCTAGATTTTGGGTGTAACAGATATTGGTGGTGTTGAATCCATTTCCACCAACTCCGATATTTTTTTTTAAATTTCTTGTTGATGGTGCTGAATCTATTTCCACCAATTCCCATATTTCTTTAAAATTTTCTTCACTTTAGTGGAAATTATGGCCTATAAATTTATTTCTAAGACTATTTGTGGTTACATACTAAATTGACACATATTCCAATATGCCATGTAAAATAACATAGTTAAAAATGTATATTAATCTATTTGTGAGAGAATATGTCCATAAACTCAAATGTTCCCTCAATGAATGCTCATTCATAACAAATCCATGAAGTGGAGGTCCAATATATTGATACATATTCCATTATGACATTTAAAATGGCATAGACCCAAATATATTGATGAGCTTCGGTATTGCAATAAGAATGATGCAACTCCCAAGGCTAATGACTTTAATTATCAACCTAGGGTTTTTACAAATTTAAGAGGTATGAGCACTATATGTGCAACATACAATGTGTCCTTTCTTTGTTGTCATGATGTAATGGAGTGCATGTACTGAAGTCAAATCCTAAACTAATTGCAAAAAATGAAATGGTCGAAATGGAACCTTAACCTATTGCTAGAAAGAAAATACAAGGAAAAAAACCTATTCTAATTGCATAAAGATCATGAACTAAATGTAAATAAAACCTAGCTTAATGATATTTATCACATTTGATTATTTAAACTAACTGAGCATGGAATGTTATATAAGGAGTATTAACTCTTGCATGCATGTACTAATTAAGAAATAAAAAGAACTATTTTTGTTTATCTCTTCATTTGATGAATGTAAATGCTAATCTTCACTTGTTCTTTGGCAGGGAAGATAGGGATGGAGGAAGAGGGTTAAAATGGTCTTTATGGCATCGAGGTCAAGTAGGGGGGAAATCCTAGCTTCAGTGATGATTTTTCTCAATTTGGTCTCAAAAAATACTACTAGAGGATTTCCTACAAGAAAACTATGAGATGTCTACACGATCCCATGTTTTACTACAAGAAGAGGCTGAAATCTTAGGAAGTAGTATAGAATATGGAATGAAGCTTGAGAAAAGTGGATAATGGGATAATAAGACATGGAGGTGGTAGACACTACCCAGAATTCAAGCAAGGGCTTCAAGATGGTTGGATTTTTTTAATGGAAATGACAATTTTTGCTTATAAAATAAGAATTTGGATTAAGATTGTAGTGGATTTTGGCGACATGGGTGGATGAGGCTTGGATGAGGCGAACGCGATGAAGTCTCCCTACAATGTAGAAGCTCCTACAACAACACCCATTATTGTTTGCCTCTATACACAATTTCATTTATACATTCGAAAGATTTATTAAATGGAGGAAAATAGAGATATTACCATCTAATGGTTAAGTTCATGCATGGAAGTGCTTTCAAACCAATACAAGACTTAAGAGATAAAAAATTACAATCACAACTTGTCCTAAGAAACTCAAAGACAATTAACCCGTGCTAAAATAAATAACAAAACATTACTAGTCTAAAATCAAGAAATTCGAGAACTAGTAAGCTAGTAAATCTATAAAATGCCTATCCTAATCAAGTGCAAATACATTTCTAGATTTTCTCAATCATTGGAGCTCCACAATATGTGCAATAACTCTTGAATATCTTACCAATTTATTATTAATATTCATCATCCTAACGTGGGGAGCAAGTTCCTAGATTATCTCCTCCTCCAAATCTCCATAATATGTCTAATATTCTCATAACATTCCATAAAAATAAATAATATTAAACACTAATATGCAATTATTCATAAACCTTCCTAATGAATATATTAAAGTTTAAAATATATTATCTAATGAAAAGAAAGAAGTTTAATGTGCTGAAGGATGGTTATATGGGTCTTAATTTATGTTTAATTTAGAGGCATGAGCCCTAATTTATGTCTAATTTAGAGGCCCATCATACCCCCTCCTCAAAGTGTTTGTGTTACTCATCCTCTGAGAAACTTCGTGACCTCATTGTGCCTCATTCATGGCCCTAGTGGCCTCTTTTTTGTGCATTTTTGAGTCCTTTCTCTTAAGAATATTGGTTGTACGTTTTGCAAGGACAAGCCCAAAAATCTATTTGTGCATAGAAAAATCATTGTTTGTTGAGACAATTAATTTGCCTTCTTCCCAGTATTCAAGGTGGATTCTTCAATATTTTTTAGTTTGGTAAGGTCTTTCGCATCCTTATCAACCTTCTCCTACCTTGTTTCACAGTTTAGACACCTCTCGAACCTTCAAAATGTCTTTAGATGAGAACTAGGACATCTTATAGTAATTTCTCTCAAAACTACACTAAACCTACAGAAACGTGTTAAAACTACAAGAAACATGTTTTCAGCATAAATGATAGTGTGAGCCTAGGGTAGGCCCTCAACATGACTCCCATGCCTTTCTCCCATTTTTATAACATATTTTAGGCCTTGGAAAAAAGTTAGAAAGAGATTAGAGACCTATTGGAAAACCTCTTTTCATCACAATAGTTTGAGTTTTATTTTGATGGCGAATGTCTTGTTTCCTTTTGTTGCCTTCTTTTCCTTTTTGGCTTAGACAATTGAATAATGGCCTTGGATTTCTTTGTTTTGATTATATCTCTCTTAGGAACTGCCATTTTGGGTTTTAGCACAATTTGTTCCTTTCTTCCTTCTTGTAGCATCATTTCGCCTTCTTGTAGGAGTCATTCCTCCTCTTTCACGGTCTTATAACTATATATGAGTGATGAGAAATGGTGTAGAGGGCTTGGAGGATGATGCTAGGGATCAAAGAGAGTAGTGTAGGTTTGTGAGAATGGAGAGGATCCTCTCTTTGTTTTTTCAAGAAATTTTCAAGGTGAGACAAAGTATAAGGCTCGTCCTTGAAATTATGAAATGGGATGGATGAATGATCCATATCTAGTGAATATGAAGTGAAAGAAGGGCTTGGAGTCCTGTGGTGACTTAGCCTATGCAAAAATTTATTCTTTTAATTGTTTTCCCCATTCCTCGAAATGATCACCCTTCCTAATTTGACTTTTCCACATTTTATAAGTGAATGAGTGAGTTGAAATTAACTAGTTGAAGGTGGTCGAGATTGATGACCCATTCTTAGATTATAAAACCTCATCTCTCATGCATTGACAACAAATTTCTAACTATAATATGCTCAAGTGAAGAGATCAAGAATATTTCATATGTGTACCTACCCTATGGTTGTTGTAGAGACATGCATGTTGTTCTTGAGTTGATGTTGTTGTACTCCTCATGACTGAGGTACATCTTCTTGACTACTTTTTTCTTTTTTGTTGATCTTATTTGTTGATGGGTTGTCTTCTTGTTGATGTGCACTCTAACTTTCTGAACTGAGTTAAGCATGCTACCATCATCCATATGCATCTCCCGCTCAAATATCATGGCAAAGGAATGCATGGTTTGCAACATATGGAAAAAATAGTTTTTTGCTCTATGTATTTTTGTTTCATGTAGTGAAATAGAGCATTTGTGTACTTTTTTATAGGACAACAATCAAACTTAATGGGAAAAGCTTGAGAATGATGGCTGAATGGTGGAAATATATGAGGATGATGGATTGACATGGTTTTTTCCTTGTTGGATCATTTGAGCCAAGGAGGAGAAAGTCAAATCTGACTTCTTTTGACTAGGCTTGACCAATTTTTTTCTTTTGGTACCAACTTGTTTTTGTTGCTTGCACATATTGAAGAGAACCTACATCCATCATAGAGATACATGGAGCAAAGATTTTTTTTTTTCCCTTTTTTTTTTCTTGTAGGCCTATAGCCACCCAATGAACCACATTGTTGATGGATGAACCACATTATTGGTAAATACAAAAGGCTTCCCATGTAAAAAAAATGAGATATTTATATTATTAAAATTGAGATATTTATATTATTAATTATGAAATGAATAATCTTAATTGTAATTTTTTTTTGGAGATTTTTATATATTTTTGGATTGAATTAGGCAAAAAAAAATCTATTTAAATTTTGATTTGTGTTATCTCAATTGATTTTTTGATTTCATATATAGATCAACAGCTTAAAAAAAAATTACATATCAAACTTGTACTTCTATAAATATAATTAAATTCTGAAATAAAAAGGAATTTTTTCAAAAAATTTACACTAATACTCCATTATAAAATCTGTAAATCTGTAAGTCTAATGAAAATCATTACGAAATCTGTAATCATTATATAATATTATAAAATCTGTAATTCTAAACAAAATCATTCTAGAATATTAGTTAGCTATCAATATGATAAGTTGATATAAAGGAGGAAAAGAAAAAATTGAGATGAACTTTCGCATTTTTCTCAACTAGAAGGCAACGCATTTAAGAATCACCATAATCAGATATTTAAATAATTAATCATAAATTAAATATTTAAATAATTAATCATAAATTAAAGCTTAAATTAATTAGATATTTCAAGTAATTCTGAGATATGATATTCATAAAATAAAACACACATGGAAACATTGAAGGGGCATTGAGAGTTTATACTATAAAAAATGAATGCGGAATCTAGCATCACTGTAGAATCTACTAGACCATACGCAGCCTATGCCATGACAACAACATGCCGTGAAAATGTTGTGCATCCTTTCATCATATGCAAATCCTGTAGTTCCAAAACCGAGAACCTGCTCTCTGATTTCGGAACAATTTGAAGCATTGTCCTGTAACAATGCTGCTTATATTGATGCTGTAGGAACCAGAGCAATCATAGGGTCTCTTACAAATAGAAATTACAAATAGAAATGATGATATCCTGTGATTTTGTAATGTGAGATCCACGGGAAAAGCCATGGAACGGATATATCCGGTGGTCTTCAAGTCTCACTAAAATCTCTCCTTATAAATTACACAGTAACTGTTTGGCACCAACTCGGAAACTTTATGTAAGTAGTGCGGTAGGCATGCAGTGCAAATATTTGTTTGCATATTTGTTTTCTTTATGCAAACAGGACTTTCGCCGCTAATATCCATTACTTCCAGCTCCCCCATTACTCCCCGCTGCAAAACCATTCTGTCATAGCCACATAGTTCAAGGAATACCCAACAACTCTCTTCCAGGAAAAATTCTTTACGAAAAATTCCATCGCTTTTGGAATAAATCCTGAACAGAGTGGATTTTCCTTTGACCTTTTCACAGATCACGATTTCAGTATTTCCTGGACTTCCAAATGTAAATTGAGGATCTAGAAGTCCACCTTTTGATGTTAATTTGCTATCTGGGTATGAAATTGCAAACAGATGACTGTAATTTTTCAATTCAAAGACCTTGAACACCCCCCTTTCTGACAGATTATAAATCAAGCCCCTGCAATTTGGAATATCAAATTTCCAATGACAGATTACGGACTCACCCTGGAACAACTCTTCGTGGGTTGTAGCTCCTTTTTTTATGCATTCAATTGGAATGCTTATAATCCTTCACCTTCGCGGACCCTCAGTAACCATTATCAAAGACTCATTATGCGGATTATAAACGTGAAAAAAGGATTTCCATGGTAGCTGGCTCGTAATAGGCCGGTCATTATCTATTTGTAGACGCTGGTGCACAGGGGGCTGGCCATCATTACCATAATCTAAATTAAGACTGAACGGAACTATACAGGTAGCATTACTGGTCACATGAATATAACACACTGTGCTGTGTTATCACCACTCCTGTTATGTTACCTAATCCATTACTGAATGCAGCTACATGATACTCTCGAAAAATATTTGGTAGCTTTTTGTTATTGCTACTAAACTCTCGGTAATGGAGCAGATCATAACTATTAAAAGAGGAGTAATCTCTTACCATTATTCCTCTTTGTTGCTGTTCATGAGGTTGAACATCATTGCTTAAATCCTTTGCGCTGGTAACTATGTGTGGTGGTGCCCATTGTTGGGTATTTTTGTTTGTTTGGGAAAATACCAAAACCAGAAAAATAAAACACAGAGTCAATGCTCTGTTTCCTTTGATCCATTATCTTTTACTCAGAGAAATCTTTTAAAATAATTACACAGATCACAGAGTATTCCACCACCATAAAATGATTTCTATTCATTAAACAAAAAACTTACATATTCATCCTCTTTTAGTCAGAGGGATTCACCAAAATATTTTCACAAAAATTACTCTGTCTCCTATGAAATTTTACACCACTGTGTGTAAATATTTCATTTACATTCACTGCTGTGTGAAAACAAAACTTACAGTGATTTACAATTTAACTTTTCACCTGTGTGAAACAATTTATGGATTTCAACAAAACTATCCACTCGTTTTCTTCATTTACTTCCCCTCCTGCACTGATGTGCAATCTTTACATTTCTTACATTACCAAGACAAAACATTTTTACTCTGCTACTGCACTTTCTTTTACATTAAACATTTCAAACCCAAGAAGAAAAATTATTTATTCACGTTCCTTCTGGTTTCCATTCTCTGCTGCGAGTCACGTGCAATACAATATTTTCTGTGTATTTTTCATTAGCTGCTCCGAATTCCAGGTTTGCTGCAGACCCTTGTTTCTTTTTTTTACCATATACAATTACTTAACACACCTTTTTTTTAATACAATCCCCGTGTGCAATAAAAAAATTACAATGGAGTCAACGCTCCTATTAAAACATATGTCGAAAAATAAATAAAAAAAACTTACAATACTTTTTTCCCCATACTTCGTATTAACCCGCCGTAGAAAAGCATTAAAAACATTACCCAAAAATGTCATAATAATAAACATAGGGTATGGGTTATAATAATACACCATGCCGTATTTAATTGTCAACACGTCCGTGTACCTTTCTCGCGATCAAACGGCGGACAGACTTAGCTTTAATCGAACGGCGAAGGATGCATATCGGAACACATTTCTCACGGTACTTTATACCAAAGTTGCACTGTGGTAAATCAACGGTGTTAAATGCTCGAGGTCATCGGACGAGTGAAATCAATATCGGAAGGGGTGAGTTGACTGAGCGTTACCTTCCGAAAAGTGTCAGGTGATGATGTCACGCTAGTCCACATGTTTGCGTCAGAGCACCTTCGTACGGAAACCACTTTTGCCAAAGAGCGGTGCGATGGCTTCCTGGCGGTTTAGGTTTGTTGCTCGGTGGTTTTGACTTGGTACGACGCGGTTTGAATGCTAGCCCGCGCGCACAGCGTTGAAATTATATATTTTCAACACTCCCCTTTAATTTCAACTGCTGGGCATTCGGTCATACCCAGACACTTCCTCAAAAATTCAAAGCTTTTCTGATCCAGTGGCTTTGTCAAGATGTGTGCAACCTGTTCTTGTGTCCTGCAATGTTGTAGGAAAATTTCTCCATTGTTCACCAATTCTCTGATGTAGTGAAACCTTGTATCAATGTGTTTCGTTCTCTTATGAAACATTGAATTCTTTGACAATGCAATAGCTGAGCTATTGTCGCAAAAAATCACTGTCTCTTTTGCCTGCTCTTGGGCTAAGCTCCTCAACATCCTTCTCATCCAAACTGCTTGACATGCTGCTGCTGTAGCTGCCATATATTCAGCCTCTGCTGTAGACAATGCTACAATGCACTGCTTCTTAGAAGCCCATGAAATGGCTCCTGAACCCATATGGAAAACATAACCAGAAGTGCTCTTCTGATCATCAACACTTCCAGCCCAATCACTATCTGTGTATCCAACCAGATCTGAATGTTCTGAGACATTATATAAAATTCCAAACGTTTTGGTACCTTTCACATACCTCAAAATTCTTTTTGCTGCCTGCCAATGTGCCTCCTTTGGCCTCTCCATGAATCTGGAAATTAAACTAACAGCATACATAATATCAGGCCTAGTTGTTGTTAAATACATAAGGCTGCCTACAATACTCTTGTACAAACTATGATCAAAATCCTTGTTGCTGTCCTCTCTGCTGAGTTTTAATCCCATTACTGTGGGAGTGATCGCTGCCTTGCATTCTTGCGTGTTAAATCTGCTCAATACTTGATTTACATATCTTGCCTGTGAGATAAAAATTCTTTTTTCATTTTGATCTACTTCTATGCCTAAGAAGTATCTCAAGAAACCCATGTCAGTTATTTCCAATTCTTCTTTCATGACTGATTTAAAATTCTTGATGAGCTGATCATCATTACCTGTGAAAATAACATCATCAACATACAAGACAATAATTAAAATTTTACCATCTTTTTCTTTGATGTAGACGGTGGGTTCTCCTTCACACTTGTCGAATTCATTATCCAATAGATATGAATCTATTCTGTTGTACCATGCTCTTGGCGCTTGCTTCAGCGCATAAAGAGATTTCTTCAATTTGCACACTTTGTGCTCTTCACCTTTCTTCTCATAACCTAGAGGCTGTTCAACATAAACCTCTTCCTTTAACACTCCATTTAGGAATGCTGACTTCACGTCCATTTGGTAGACTTTCCATTTGTTTTGTGCTGCTATGGACAAAACTGCTCTCACGGTTTCCATTCTTGCAACCGGTGCGGAAGTCTCCTCATAATCTCTCCCATACTGCTGCTTGTAGCCTTTGACAGCCAGCCTTGCCTTGTGCCTTTCTATCTTGCGTTCAGCATTGCTCTTGGTCTTGTAAACCCATTTCACTCCAATGACTTCTTTACCTTTTGGTAGCTCAACCAAAACCCATGTTTTGTTTCTTTCTATGGCATTCATCTCCTCATCCATAGCTTCTATCAATTTCTTATCTTTAATTGCTTCTCGAAATGAATAGGATCATCAACATGACAATACAAGGCAAATAAGGAATTCATTCCTTCATCATAAATATCACTTAGATTTCTAAACTTCTTACCTCTTTCATTTGGTGTGCAAGTGCTTGAAGATGCACTTGAATTTCCTCCTTGTGTTGTGCTTGGAGAAGCACTCTCATTTATCCTCAATGGTGTTCCTTGCTGTCCTTGTGTTGGCGCTGCTGTTTGGGGATGCATTTCAGCCACCTCCTCATCTTCTTCATCATGAGACAAACAGTTTTTAACATTCACTGTTTTCTCTATGCTTCCATCCCAAGCTTCCTCTTCAATGAATTGAACATCTCTGCTGATAAAAACTTCTTGGTAGATGGGATATACAACCTGTAGGCTTTGGATTCCTCACTGTATCCAATGAAAAGACATTTCTCCCCTTTGCTCTCCTTCCTCCTTAGCTGATCTGGAATGTGTGCATAGGCCACACATCCAAAAACTCTCATGTGGGTGACCCCTTGCTTTCTCCCACTCCATGCTTCTTCTGGCACTCTATTCATCACTGCTTTTGTAGGACACCTGTTCAGAATATATGCTGCACAATTTACAGCTTCAGCCCAATAATCATTTGGCAAATGCTTTGCCTTCAACATACTCCTCGCCATGTCCATGATGGTCCTATTCTTCCTTTTAGAAACTTCATTTTGCTGTGGGTTGTACCTTGCTGTAAATTGTTTATGAATTCCATTTTCTCTGCAAAATCTTAGGAATTCCTTGGAGATATATTCACCTCCTCTATCAGTTCTGATAACTTTGATGTGCAGCCCGCTTTGGTTCTCCACAAGTGCCTTGAAATTTCTGAATTTCTCAAACACTTCACTTTTGTTTTTGAGAAAATAAATCCAAGTCTTTCTTGTAAAGTCATCAATAAAGGTTAGGAAATATTGGTTGCCTGCTAATGATGCAGCTTGCATTGGTCCACATAAATCTGAGTGGATGATCTTTAAGGGTGCCTTTGCCCTTATGCTTTTACCTAAGGAAAACTTTCTCTATGTTGTTTTCCCAAAATGCAGCCTTCACATAGGCTGTCCGGTTTCTCTATCAATGGTAATCCTTTCACCATTCCTTTTCTGCTTAACAAGTTTAGACCTCCAAAATTTAGATGTCCAAATCTCAAGTTCCACAACCAATTTTCATCCTTTGGCACGCTTTGGAAGGCCTCTTGGGTCACTGCTGCAATTTCATTTTTGTTTTTCAAATCTGCCCTGATCCTGAGAGGGAACATCCTGTTCCTTGTCATCTTCACTTCAGTAATGCATCGTTTGCTGGGTGGTATATCCATGATGGTACACACATCATTCACAAAATAAACATTGTAACCCTTTTGAACAAGCTGTCCAATACTCAAGAGGTTACATCTCATTCCGGGGACATAATAGACATCTGCTATGGTTTTCCTTTCTCCTTGCTTTGTAAATATTTTTACCTCCCCTTTTCCCATAACAGAAACTTTGCTATCAGTTCCTAGTGTGACTTCTGATTTCATATTTTTATCTAGGGCAGAAAAGAGAGCTATATTTCCTGTCATATGGTTGCTGCAACCTGAGTCTAAAAACCATATGTCTTCACTATTTGTTTCAGCCATGTTACAAGCTAACAACACATTAGTTTGGCTGATGTTTTCTCTAGTAACATTTGCATTTTGTCTATTACTCATATCATGCTGCTTCTTCCTACAATCACTGGCATAATTCCCATATTTCTTACAATAATAGCATTGGACATTGGATTTTTCATACCTTTGTCCTTGAGCATGATGTTGTTCTCTTTGCTGGCTGCTGCCTTGGCCTTGGTTCTGATTTGGATCGCTGCCTCTTCCTTGAGCATTTGCTGGGCTGCTTCTTCCACCTCTTTTCTGGCTTCTGCCTCTTCCTCTCTTGTTTCCTCTACCTTGACCTCTTCCTCTTCCAAAGGACATCTAGGTTTTGAAGGCTTGCTCTAGAGATGAGTTCTGATTCCTACTCAATCTCTGCTCATGTGTTATCAGTGATGCATGTAGCTCATCAACTGAAAAGTTTGAGAGATTCTTTGTCTCTTCTATGGTGGTGACAATAGCATCAAACTTTGAGGGTAAGACCCTCAGTATTTTCTCCACAATCCTCCTATCTTCAATGGTTTCTCCATAAGTCCTCATCTGTGTGATCAGACCAATTACATGTGTGAAGAATGAGTCAATGTTGTCTGACTCCTTCATGTTGAGATTCTCAAAATCTCTCCTCAGCAACTGTAGTTTTGTTGTCCTCACTTTCTCCATGCCTTGGTAGGCTATCTTGAGAGTTTGCCATGCTTCTTTGGATGTCTTAGCTCCTGCCATCCTTGGAAACACACTCTAGTCCACTGCTTGATACAACAACACACGGGCTTTTGAATCCTTTTTCCTATTGCTCTTCAATAGATCTTTCTCTGCCTGAGTTAACCTATTAAACTCAGTTTCATCTGCTGGTTCTTCAAAGCCATCTTCAACTATTTCCCATAAATCTTGAGAGGCAAACCATGCTCTCATGGTTATTGCCGAGTAGTCATAGTTCTTCCCATCAAACTGTGGGAGCTGGGTGTTAAACATACCCATACCAGTGCTTGTGCTGGCCATTCCTTGCATTTTCAACTATGCTTCTAAATCCCTGACTGTGTATTTAAAAACAACTGACTGCTGCAACCAAAAGATTCCTCCCTTCAGCTTCTTTGTCACCTACAAAGAGCCTAAGCCTGCTCTGATACCACTGTTGGGTATTTTTGTTTGTTTGGGAAAATACCAAAACCAGAAAAATAAAACACAGAGGCAATGCTCTGTTTCCTTTGCTCCAGGATCTTTTACTCAGAGAAGTCTTTTAAAATAATTACACAGAGCACAGAGTATTCCACCACCATAAAATGATTTCTATTCATTAAACAAAAAAACTTACATATTCATCCTCTTTTACTTAGAGGGATTCACCAAAATATTTTCACAAAAATTACTCTGCCTCCTATGAAATTTTACACCACTATGTGTAAATATTTCATTTACATTCAATGCTGTGTGAAAACAAAAAGGGATTTACAGATTTACCTTTTCACCTATGTGAAACAATTCATGGATTTCAACAAAACTATTCACTGATTTTCTTCATTTACTTCTCCTCCTGCACTGCTGTGCAATCTTTACATTTCTTACATTACCAAGACAAAACATTTTTACTCTGCTGCTGCACTTTCTTTTACATTCAACATTTCAAACCCAAGAAGAAAAATTATTCACGTTCCTTCTGGTTTCCATTCGCTGCTGCGAATCACCTGCAATACAATATTTTCTCTGTATTTTTCATTCACTGGTGCGAATCCCAGGTTTGATGCAGACCCTTGTTTCTTTTTTTTACCATATATAATTACATAACACACCTTTTTTTTAATACAATCCCCGTGTGCAATAAAAAAATTACAATGGAGTCAACGCTCCTATTAAAACATATGTCAAAAAATAAATAAATAAAAACTTACAATACATTTTCGCCCATACTTCGTATTAACCCGCCGTAGAAAAGCATTAAAAACATTACCGAAAAATGTCATAATAATAAACATAGGGTATGGGTTATAATAATACACCATGCCATATTTAATTGTCAACAGGTCCGTGTACCTTCCTCGCGATCAAACGGCGGACAGACTTAGCTTTAATCGAATGGTGAAGGATGCATATCGGAACACCTTTCTCACAGTACTTTACACCAAAGTTGCAGTGTGGTAAATCGACGGTGGTAAATGCTGGAGGTCATCGGACGAGTGAAATCAATATCGGAAGGGGTGAGTTGACTGAGCGTTACCTTCCGAAAAGTGTCAGGTGATGATGTCACGCTAGTCCACATGTCTGCGTCGGAGCACCTTCGTACAGAAACCACTTTTTCCAAAGAGCGATGCAATGGCTTCCTGGCGGTTTAGGTTTGCTGCTGGGTGAATTTGACTTGGTACGACGCAGTTTGAATGCTGGCCCGCGCGCACAGCGTTGAAATTATATATTTTCAACACCCATGATACAAGATCTGTTGGATTTTCTTCCCCAAGCCTATTAGGGTTTTCCATTGCCTGTTGTAGAATCACAATAGTGCACGTTGAATGTATCTACCAGACAATTACATCCACCGACACTAGTTTTTGTCCTTAGATCAAAACTAGAAAAATAATAGATAGATAGACTCACCATGCCCACAATGCTTAGCTCTTATCTCCTTTTAAAGACTGGATGAACTCTCTAGAACCCTTATTTTATTGTTTTCCTCAAAAAATGAAGGTTAATACCATGGGTCAATACCATTGGCTCATTATGGTATAGACCCATTTTGGAGTCTTTATCGTAATAGTCTAAGGATTATGCTTTTTTCCCTCAAGGTTATGGAAATTCCGACCATTTTTTCAAAAACTTTGTAAGGGATTTTTGTAAATTCAAGTAAAACCTGTATAAATTCATAATTTTAGGTGTGGTCTACTTTTTTTATGTTGCCTAATCCAATTCCACCATAGAAAACATGATTCAAACACACCCTCTACAATATTTTATGAGATTTTTTTTCCAGGATTCTTTCAATTTTGGACCTCAATTCCTGGGCTCTTTATCATTGTTCAATACATTGACACATATTCCAATATGCCATGTAAAATGGGTAGTAGTCTAACTAGCTCGAAGAATTGCCCTGAAAAGTTATGGAAATTCTGGTCCTATTTAGAGAAAATTCAGCTAGTATTTTTGTAAATCCAAGTTATATTTGTTAAACTTCAAAATATTAGGTGTACTACATGTTTTTGATGATGCTCAATCCATTTCCACTATCAATAACAAGATTCAAACAATACCTCTACAATATTTTTTGAAATTTTTTTGGGGGGATTCCGGCCACTTTTGGCTGTACTAGCAATAGCCACTTCTTAAAATGACATATTAAAAAGGTAATTTAAATTACCCAAATTTAAATTACTCAAATTACCCAACTTTAAATTACCCAAATTTAAATTAAAAAGTAAATTTAAAATTTAAATTCAAATTACTCAAATAAACATCACTTTTATCAAAAATAACAGTATATATTTTTATATTTAAATTAATTTATTAACACAAGCTTTAATAAAATTTAAATTAAAAAGTAGATTTAGAATTAAAATTAAAATTACTCAAATAAACTTAGCTTTTATCAAAGTAACTGTATATATATTTTATATTTAAATTAATTTATTAACACAAGACTTAATAAAAGTTAAATTAAAAAATAAAGTTAAAATTTAAATTTAAATTACACAAATAAATGTACTTTTATCAAAATAATACATTGACACAAGATTTATTTTCATATTGACACAATCTTTCTCACAATTCAACATTTACTATGCTAAACTTACCATCGTTAACTTTCATATTGAGGCAATCTTTGTCACAATGGGAAGTTGGTCCATGGTTGACACAATGGGAAGTTGGTCCATGGTTGACCGTAGTTGAATTTCATATTGAGGGAATCTTTGTCACAATGTGACCATGATGATTGACCATTCTTTACCATGATTGGCCATAGTTAACAGTGGTTGACCATTGTTGACTATGGTGGAACATGATTTTTTTTTATATTGAGACAATCTTTGTTACAATGTGACATTCTACCATGGTTGACCATGATTATAAACCCAAGAGATTTCTATTAAACCATATGACTAATATTATAAACCCTAGGAATATGAACCATTATATTAATAAACCTAAGGGATTGATATTATAAAACCAAGGGATTAATATTATAAAGTGAAGGTATATAAACCCTAAGATAAATATTATAAACCCAAAAATAAACATGGTTGACCATGATTGATTTTCATATTCGCACAATCTTTGTCACAATGCCATGTTGGACCATGGTTTACCATGATTTATTTTCATATTGAGACAATCTTTGTCACAATTCCACGTTGGATCATTCTAATCATGATTGATTTTCATATTGAGACAATATTTGTCATAATATGATGCTAGACCATGGTTGACCATGGATGACAATGGTTGTTACAATGTGACATTGGAGAAATATATAATCCTTGTCACAATGTGACCATAATTATTGTAGAGTTCCATAACTCTTTTTTTGACACCCTTTTTCCTCCATTTTCCTCTTTTTCATCATCATTATCAACTCAATAAAAGTAGTAAATCATAGATTTTGATAAGCTAAAACCTCTTAGATGCCTTATTTTTCATATTCGTTAATGTTCCTTATTGTTATGTTAAAGATTGCATTAGCTATGGAATTAACATGATTCTGCACCTATTTTATAAATCTGTACCTACCTCCATGGTTCGCGGGGTTTTACTATGGTAATGAAGCAACTAAGCACATGGGTAGTTGAGGATCGATCCCCTAATGGATCTTCTCCTATTCACTCGAGCCAATTCACCCAAGGAATCACATAGTGGCATGGTCAAAGACACAAGTCAAACACGTAGCAAAAATAGTCTCAGTACATCACATTTCTTCAATTTGCTTTCTAAATAGAAAATTGACGAAATTACGCTTTTCTGTGTAGTTTCAAATTTGAATAAGGATTGAACAAAAGACGTGTAGGAATAGAAGTCTCACATTGTTGAGGACGGATTTCATATAAATATCTAACCTCTGTAAATGATAGTAGGGAGGAGGTCATCGGGTAGAGCTGAAGCTTTGGGACCGCGCCATGGAAATGAGATTCTCTTGCTACTGCAACACCTGCGGCGGTGATGCCCAGTGCCATTATCGCTCGGTGTATTTTGAGCTCAACGTGAAATACGATGGCAAACAAACCCTGAACATCACGAGCCTAGATCTCGTGAGAGAAAACCCCGCTTTCGCTGAGGACCGTGCTGTCGATACGAAGGTTTCAGATCCTTCTTAACAAAGATTGAGCAAATCTGCACTGATGGTAAACAAAGGATTCAATCCCTTGCCCTTCACTCGCTGCTGTAAGATAATCCTGACGTCCAGGGTTCGATTTATCATACGAAGGGTCCAGATTCAAATGGCCCATGGACTGGATCCTGCGCAGGGAGCTTTGGAAAAGAAGCAGAGTATGAATATGACGCCTTGTCTACACGCAGAGGTGGTTCATCTCATTGTGATGCACGTTATTTTCTGCAGGGAAGAAGAGAAGGAACCCGAGACGTGGTAGGGTTTGGGCCTATAGTTTTTCACAATGATTCGGTAGGTGCAATCAAAGATGGGGGTCTGCATGATGTAGAGCTGCCTCCTCTCACAATGGGTAGGGCCAAATCTTGTAGATCCGGGATGGATGTATGAGATCTAACCAATTTTCGAGAACACTCAAAACCTAGAACCGAGATCTCAGAACCCAGGCAGTAAATCGATGGTATTGCACATCGACCGAGCGGAGGGGAAACAGATATTGACATGCAAAGGGAAGAAAGATCCAATAAGAGGTTAGATATGGAAGAAAGCCTACAGCAAGAGAACTTGGTAATCAACAGCGATACCGTTTTAGGCAGACCAGGAACTCAGCGAAAGCCCAGCTTTTAGGTAACAACAACTCACTTTCAGATTTTTATTAAAACCCCCGAAGGGAAATCCTGTTTAGTATGGTTACATGCAGGAAGCACTATCATGCAGCTGAAACAACAAATCTAGGCACTTACCAGATATCCTGTTCAGACACAACATTTGGTCAGGGGCAGGTGGTCTCTTCAGGATAGTAGATCTTTGGGAAGTTATGAGATTAGTCCAGAAGAATCTATTGTTTTAAACCTCACGTTGAGAGGAGGGGCTAAGCCCCAGGGACAGCCAAGCTTCTCAGGAAGAGACAAAGGGAAAAAGACAGCACCTCAACAACAACCCAAAGGAATACCTTCCTACAAAAACATCCTTCAAGGAAACAGAGATTCAGGGTCCTCTCCAGATCAAGGCAGATATATACCCAGTCCATACATAGTGGATCAACTAGGGAAAATTCCAGCCCTTAACTTTGATTCTTCACGCATTGATGACTTCGTAAAAAACTATGAAAGGGACGCCCTAATCTGTCGCTTCAACATTTTTTGGCCAAAACCTACGGATCTATTTCATTGGATATTTAACATTTGGACCATGGAATGTGATATACATTTATGCTCAAAAGGGTTTTTCATTGTTAGATTTGCATCCAGGGAAGTCAGGGATACAATTATCAGTGTTCGACCATGGTTTTGGGGAATGTCGTGACTGTTCATGACCCCATGGTTTCCAAATTTTCATCCAAACAACATGACTGTATCCAAAGTACCGGTTTGGGTCCATTTATACAACCTTCCCCTCCACTTTTGGAGTGAACAAGTCTTGGAAGGAATTGGGAACAGCATAGGGAAATATATCAAAACAGATCTGGAAAGGATTGATGAAAGGGTCTACACATTCACACGCATATGTGTGGAAGTAGATCAAAGCAAAGGGTTGCCAGATAACATAAGTCTGATCTACAAACAACAAAATTGGCTGCAAGTACTAGACTATGAAAGCACAGCCTTCAGATGTAGGCTCTGCAGGCAAACAAGACACTTACAAAGCACATGTCCAGAAGCCAAGAAAGTAAACGTCAAAAGAAAGCAGAAAGGGAAGCAGAGGAAAGGATGGCAATTTTCTCCCCCTAACTCAGAAGATGAAGCATTAGAAGCAGAAGAAGAAGATACCCCCGTAGAGAATGCTGAATCATCCCAAGGAATGGAGACCCAGAAGCGAACCACTGATAATGAGGTCTCACAGTTACACCCAAATCAGGTAGAGAAGGAAAACGAGGATCAAAGCATGGGAGGGATCAAACATTATCACCAGTCAGATACCTCAGATTCAGACAAGGAAGCAGGTTCACAGAAAGCAGAAACTCAGTTAGTCATAGCTTTGATTGAGCCCACCCAAGGTGCATGGCGCAAGGTCGAAAAGAAAAAGGGAAGAAAAACTTGATGACACAATTTTCTATGATTTCTCATGTATTCCTGTCATTACACGAACAACATTTTGCCCCTTTGTGTTTTTATTTCTGTTTGCTGCCTGTCATTACAGGAACAGCCATATGCATATGCTTCAAGCATCTACAAAATGTAATTTTATCAATATCAATAAAATTACGACTTTTTCTTACGGGGAAAAAAGATAGTAGGGAGGAGGTAATAGTTAATTGCTAAAGAATTGTGAAATAAAACTTTGTTCTTGTATCAATTTGAACTTATCTTTATGTGATTCAATGTGTACGTGTTACACAGTAATTTGTCACTCTCGTGTCACTCCCCATTCCTAATCTTGGAGAACCCTAGTAGTGACTACTCTCTTATACTTTCACCATGAAACTTATGCTCTTGCATCCCTTAAAGTTTGAAGAAATAAGTCCCCACTCCCTTCACGACATTTCCAAAGAATCCTTCTTAAAAGAGAGTTTTCAAGATCAACACTCTTTCTGAGTGTCTCACTCGCGCCGATGGCTGAAGTTTACACCATGACCTGCGCCGATGAGCGCTACTACTAGCCCAATACCCATGTCGGTCTATTTCTAGAAATGTTTATAAAAGGAAACAGAGTTTCATGTCTAGAAACTTCTAGTGGCGATGTGTTGGATGTTCATTGGGCTTGATAGAGCTAAGGAGGTCTCTTTGGACTTTTTTCCCCATTAAAGATGGAAAAAACCAAAGAGATAATCCCTCTCCCATCATAAGAGGAACCATCTCATCGCCATTAAAGCTATATAAACTCCTCCTTTTCCAAGTTGAACTAGTCTTTTTGGAGCTTAAATAACGAGCAAGATATCTATAGTTTTTTTTCCTTCTAGTTTAAGTGTGTAAATGGAGAATAGTGTGTTTGGTTTGGTTTGGAACTAAAAGGAGAAACCTTAAACTTCCATTGTTGAGGCTAACCATGAGATACTAGAAGTGGTGTTGGAACCAATATACATCAAAGGAGACCTGCAACGTCAGGGCTTTGGTTGTATCTCTTTCTGAGATTTATATGAATACAACTAATGATTTATTTCCTACATTGGTTGTCATATTACATTTTATGGCCGAAGATTCCTTGACTTTTTAAGTGAATTGAATGCAATTGTATGCTATTATGTTTGTTGTTGTCTCTTTTGCACTTGTTTTAGGTATTTAAAGGAGAATAACAAAAATAAGCTAGAGCAAAGGAGTGAGGCCACCATCAAGTGGATTAGCATTCTAAGAGGTAGGCCCTCTTATTTGACTCTAGTTTAGGGAAGTTTTCATTAGGTTGTTCTGTTTGTGATTGGACCCACTCTAGGGCTAGAGGGATCACCTCTGTCCGGAGAGGAGATTAACCTAGTCCACAAATTGGTGACTCTATTGGGATCCATCCCTCTCTATTGATTATTTTTCATTTCGTGGTTTGTGTTAACTTTTGTTGTAGCACACTTTCCCTTTAGTTTTCTATGCTTTACCTGGTTTACTGCTTTGGTTCTGAAATTTAGAGTGACAAGCCTCGTTTTGATATTTGATATTTTTTATTTTTTTGTTGAAATCATCGATCAACGTGTTTTATTTTCTGAGAGTCGCATCGACTAGTGTGAATTTCTCTAAAAACATCACGTAGTACCCCCTTCTATCGCTTGTTGTCAGTTACACAATCACGCTGATCGTGTAGGTGAAGATCAAGATTTCTCCTGAATCATAACTAGTGTTTCTTACTCTCATAATTTTTGCCGCTTAGTATGTTTGCCTTTGTTCTCCATAGCTAGAAAGCTTCATTAGCTTCTTGTGTGTGCTTGTTTGGTTTAAGGTTTCCTTACTTGATTTTTTAGTCTTTGCATGGTTTGTCACCTTATGGAATCTAGGTCATTGTCCATTCAGTTGTTTGCGTGTTCAACAAATCACGTGGTTGGTTAACTACTCCATGCATTTTGTGTTCTAGTTTTTTTTTATTACTTTGGTGTTAGGATATTCTGACACATAGGAAATAGTTAAGTATAACTTGCTCTAGTGTAGAGTTCGGTAAAGTGTTTTCCTTTACTATGTACTTTTGTAACTTACAATCCAACGGTCATGATATGTAGTGATCCGACCGTTCATTCTCTCCTCGGTATTACCGACACTTGATCTGTGGCTTAACACCCGATTGATCCATGATCTCTATTTAAAGAGCGTGGAGGGTCATTTGTAGGGTAACCGTTCATGAGAGAAGCTTATGTAAATTTTCATTATTTTCTTAATGAAATGCGTGAAGTGGCAGCATTGGCTCAGGCTATGGATTGTTTCCCTCTTTGAGGGTTTTAACCACGTCAACAATAATGGTGTATTGATCTGTGATCTGTTTGTGAGCGGTGTCCTTTGGTGTTATGTCTCACGAACTTACCCTATAAATTCCTACATGGCATCAAAGCTATTTGAGGGTCACATTTGTTGGCGATCCAAATCTGAAGCTGGTAGAACTACATTCGACTGCCATTTCCTAGACCTACTGTTTCTGATTGCTTTCGGGCTGAGAGGACTACTCTATTGTGTTAGGAGCATTTTTTCTAGTGAGGAACCGCTTTCATTTCACATGAAAAGCTTTATGGTAGCCCTAGCTACGTCATTTTTAAGATCTGGACGTATACAGTGTTTATTTGCAGTTTCTAGTTATTTTCTCTCTATTTATTTAGGTTTATTTAGCTCTTTGTTTTTTTTATTACTAGATCTATACCTTTCATTTCTGCGTGTGCTCTTTGCCCCATGACCCTGTGTGATGTTGGCAAATCAAAAACAAAGAGGAAGGGTTTTTCTCATGCGTATGCTCTTTTCTGTCGTGCCTTAGTGTGATCTCGAAAAATCAGAAACATTGAGGAAAATATTTAGTTTTCAGCTAAAGCTAACTTCAAGCTGCAAGGTTTGTTTTTTTTGTATGTCTATGTTGGGTTTTGTGTTTTTTGTTTTGTAGAGAAAAAAAGAGCTTTTTCAAGTAAGCACGCAGCCCAAAGCTTCAGTGACTAAAAAAAGAACCCCCTTCCTTTTTTCCAAAAAATATTAACCTTTAAATCTAGCTCACTTGGTCCAAAGCTACTTTATGAGAATAGAGGTATTGAGTTCAAGTCCTTCTTGGTCCAAAGCTACTTTATTAGATTAAGTTTGGAAAGGGGGCAGATTTTTTTTAATATAATATTATCATTCATTTCCGCACATTCCCGCACTTCGTCGGCATCTTCAACAACTTTTCTTCAAAAAACCATAACTTCTTTACCCGAAAGCCATTTTCAGAGCCTTTTCTTTAATCGACCTATTTTCGAGATCTTTCCATTGGAACACTTATTTTCAGCATATACAGCTTCATTTTTTATTAAAAATGGAAAGTCCATGCTAACTTATTCTTGACATCACCAACTACTTCCAATGGTGGTCCTACATTTTGGATTTACTTAGAAGTAAAGGTCTTTACCGAATATCCTTAGGCCAAGAAACCAAACCGAAGGATGAAGATAAGGCAGCGAAATGGGAAAATAGGCAAGATGAAGCACATGGGTTAATAGGGATGTCTATTTCTCCAAACCTTAGATTCCATATCACAGAACTTGATACTCCTGATAAAGCAATGAAATAGATCACTGAAGCTTTGGAATTAAAAATGAACTTAGGGCCCATCAACTCAAAAATGAGTTTCTTAGATTGGACCTGAATAAGTTTCCTTCCAATGAATATTTTTTGTCTAAGTTCAAGACCCTTAGACTTCTCTTGGAAGGTCTTAAGGTTAAGAAAGAAGATGGTAACCTTATCTATTCCATTCTTACTAAGTTGGGACCAACC
>APFE031547052.1:0-30227 GCA_000404065.3 Pinus taeda
ATGTAAGAAAATAATTTAAAATAATCAAATTGAGGTTGACAGATAAATAAGTGGAGTAAAAAGAGAATTCTACCCTATAATAAGTGGAGTAAAAAGAGAATTCTACCCTGTGGATGACAATAGTGAGAAGCAACTACCTTTTAACAGGTTGAAGCAGATAGTCAAGATATGTGGAAGAGTCCAAAAGCTTCTAAAAGTGATAGCATGATTCCTGAATTCAAAAGAAAATGCAATGTTGAAAGAGTTCAAAAACAACTTAAAGTGTGAAATAGGAAATGATATAAATTTGAAGCTTCACCGACTTTGAGAGAGACTCACATTTAAACATTAGTTCATGTTTTATAAACTGTGACTTGGAAAAACTATAAGATATTATGAGGCTTTATGACAAAGAACTAAAGCTCGAAATGCTTAAATACTATGAGAGAAGAAGATCGAAAAAATTAGATATTATAAGGTTTTATGACACAGAACTAATGACGTTTTCGAAGTTTTATGAAGAAGAACATTGCCATCAAACATAACAAACCAAGAAAATCGAAAGTCTTTGGGACCAAGAACAGAGCACGAAAAAAAATAAAAAGTAAGAAGAATTAATGGGATTGACGGCTGACCACAAAAGAAGCAAAAAGAGGTTAATGGAATGGAGGAGCAATAACAAAACATAAAATTTAAAAAATTTAAAAACATTAACATTTATGAAAGAATAAATCATAAATGTGAATATAAAATAAATAATTGTCATGGCGGGATCAAATATCATCCCTGCATCCCTTCTGGCTAATCCACTTGGTCAAAACCAAAGAATAAATCATAAATATGAATATGAATATAAAATAAATACCTGTCATGGCTGTACAAAAACTTCCTTGGCCTGTTGCTGCTACCGCCGTCTCTGGAAGGCCTGGCTGAAGAATACAGTGCATAGGCATGATTCTCAAGGCTGATCTTTATTCAGCTCTAACTCTTCTCTAGAATTAGGGAATTCCATTAAATTTTTCCGTTGTTGTTCCCCAGCTGCGCCATGAATCATGTCATCTCTGGAATAAGCTGGCATGGTCGAGCCTGGACTATGTGGATTAAGAACACGCTCCGCTGCAGAGGTCTATTGAAGGAGATCCGCGTGGGCAGCCGCCAGTTCCTTCTGTAGCTGTTACACCTATCTCTGCAGCGTGGAGATCGCTCCAACGCACCGATAAACAAGATCTTTCAAGAGAGCTTTGGCCTCATATGCCAGAGAATTCACCGCGTCCGCTCCAAATCGCTGAGTACTTTGGCCACGTCGCTTGCTCCGAAGATCTTGTGAATATTGGCAAATTTTAGATGTTTTTCCGGAGGAAAATACGGTAGAAATACACACTCTGAGTTTGAAGGCAGCGCACGGTGCGTTCGACGAATTGGAAGCCATCTCTGTCATTAAACATAAATCATCATGGTAATCAATACATGACTAACTGCGAGGTAAATAATTATTTAAATCATTACAGAAAATAACTAGAGAACGCACCTTTTCCTGATATAGAGATTTTTTTAATTCCCAACGGCCACACTTAGCTGCAAGATCGAAATCGTCCGGGTAAGTACCCGAATTGGATTGCTGAAATTCCACAGGCACACGCAATTGACCAAATCTTGGTTTATTTGAGTGCCACACGGCGGCAGTTGTTGATGACGAATTTTGCGGGAACCCTAACTTGTGCTCAACGAAGCGTTATATGAACAGTTAACCCTGAATCAAGACACTGTGCTTTGCGTGTCATATGGTACGCCTGTATCTCATAGGAATCACCACAGCTGCTCGAAATTCGAAGATTTTTCGTTCTCGCGTACAGATCAACCGTCGAAGAATTGTATCTCAGAAATATTGCTTCTGGAAATAGTAGTATCAATATCGTAAGCTAACTTTGATTTCCTTGTCGTGCACCGGTCGATCTCCGTGACTAGCGTCTGCACATAAGTACGACTAAATCGAGATCTGAGTTTCCTTAAGGGTTCAACTTCCACCGTTGATAAAAAGAAAGAGGAAGGAGGCATTGCAGAGGAGTTAAATGTTAGTTTAGGAAGATGGAGGTGGTACTCCAAGTACCCATCAGCTTTTCCCAAACAACTAAAGGCTGTGATGTGAATGGAAGACAAGACAGAAAGAGGAATGTGAATATGGACCACACGATTGAATACAGGTGATAGATAGAAGAGGAACTGTTTTCTCTTGTGCATAAAGATTCGAGGCATATCGGTTAAAGGAGGAGCGGATCACAGTTTAATTAAACATACCATAAAAACTTAAAAACTAATTAAACATACTGGTGAAACTTATGGGAAATATATATCTTAAATTAAACCGCAAAGTAGTTTAATTATTAAAAATGTTTCCGAAAATTATTATTCATGAAATATTGAATTTAGTTGACATGGCAGATTCATCGCAAATACATGGCAGATATTGAATGAGAATGGGAATGGAAGGTATTACATACTTGTACCTTGAATTAGTATGGAAAAGGATTTGCATTATTCAATATCCTGCAACATAAGGTTATATAAACAAGTTACCAATAAATGAACACTTAATTAAATCTGCAATAAACGCATTGTTAAACCTGTAACATTTTCAACTAAATTTTATCCCATAACAAAATTTAAAATCATACCATATAAACAGAATTCAATACCATCCATGCATACAATCACACATATAAACATGGCATGATTGTCACACACAAATCGACATACTAAAACAACAGACTTACTCACTGACTCAAATTGAAACCAATCTGAATATAAAAGACTGAAACCAACCACACATCTAAGCACACATGCCAATCTGAATATAGATAGATTAGGAGAAAAATACTGGAAAATGATAAGAATTTCCCTACTTCCTTCGACGAGTATATTCTCCAGTCTGCCGGGTATATGTAGTTCCCACGAATTTCCCTACTTCCCTCGACGAGTATATTCTCCGGTCTGCCGGGTATATGTAGTTCCCACGCCCTTTGGAAGGTTTTATCGACGGCAAGCATTATACTTTGCGGAGAGTTATAGGTTGGTCTCTGGTCGGAAAATATAACAAATTTGACCATCATGGTTATGTTCTAACACGCGCCCGTAAATACCGGAGTGTAATACGCTGACAAACGTTGCTTTTGTTAGAGAATATAAGGAAATTGACATAAAACAAACGCAGCAGCCATTGTTCGAGTGGAATATGCCGCTTCATGGTTATGTTCTAACATGCGCCCGCAAATACCGGAGTGTAATACGCTGACAACGTTGCTTTTGTCAGAGAATATAAGGAACTTGACATAAAACAAACGCAGCCGCCATTGTTCGAGTGGAATATGCCGCTTTAGTGTGAGAGATCATAACAAATTATAGGTGCCCACTTTGTTTAGAAGATTGGATATATTTCAAATTTAAAAATCGCGTTGGTTTTTTTGTAATATTGAGAACCAGTCTTCACGGCTTTGGAAGGAGGCTAACCCATAAATACTAAATAATGTTTCAAATCGTTCTCTCATGTGATGTTCACATAATGAGTTTGCTTCGAACTATTTTTTAAACTCTGGTATCAGATATTAACAGTACAAGCTTTCCAAATATAGTTGTGGATATTTTAGTTTGAAAATTATTTTTTATTCTACAATTGTATTACATTTATGAAAGTTAAAAGTAAAAATATAATAGTTGTTAGTTTTAATGGTTAAATTTAAAAAATATTAACTATAGTCTTGAAAGTTTACAAAAGTAAAACGATAAGGATTATATTTAGAAACAAAAAAATAATTTGCATTCTTGAATATTTCTGTCACATTTAAGTAAACTCCAATTGTTGAATTTAAAAAATATTAATTAAATTTATTAAATTTTTGAAATACAAAAAGTTAACAGCTAAATTTAGAGAGTTGATCCCTAACTCCATTCTCCATTAGTTTTGTCTTGTTTCTAAGTAGAAATTAGAATTATCTTTGAAAGAAGGATGGCTAAGTTCCAATAACACTTTCAATGTATATAGAAAGATCTGTTAGATTCACTGAAGTAGATTCACTGAAGTACTCGTGCTAAGGATATTTCTTATATTATTTTTTTAGCATTCAATTTTTATATGTATGTCTCAAATTTTAATTGCGGAAAGTATTTTTGTCTTACATGAAAAGAGAATTATAGTGGAAGAAATCAACTTAGAAAAATATCCAAAAATAGAAATCACCACATTCAAAAGAGAATAAACCAAGAAGAGATAATAGAATAAATATTATTCTTATCATTATGAGGAGGTAATGGAGACATATATCGATATCCCATATATCATAAAAATGGTAATTGTTTATTTTATAGTGTCACTCTATAAATTTGGAGTAAATATATTTTGATACATATTTCATTAGAATCTATTAAATGATAGAAGTGATTGTAGGAAGCACAAACATTACCCAACACAACAATATCCAAGGAATCATTATTAGTGAAGCTAATCATTTTTGGTTGTTACTGTTATTCAAGGAAAACTACTCCATCTGGAATGACCCGTTAGTGGTCTAAACTACTCCATCTGGAATGACCCGTTAGTGGTCTACAAGGTGTCAGATGACTCATGGGATTGGGTCATTTACCTACTTTCTAATTCCTTAAGCGTCTTTAAATCTTAATTGTAACACTTAAAACTATATTAATGATAATTTTACATGTATTATAATACATTAATAGGAGTAGTTAATTTAGTGAATATACATGTATTGGTTAATTGATGTTTGAATACATTTTAGTGAATTTTTTATAGTGTCAAAAATATTTAACTAATAAATTTCAATGATAAGTGATTATTATTTAGATAATACCATTTTTTGAGAATGTTAATAGTATGGTTTAAGTTTCTTGATAGTCTTGCAACTAATATATTATTCCAATTAAAACCATATATTTACTAGATTGAATAAGAACAAAATGAAATATAGGGATAAATATGTAATTGAGAATATCTTCGAAGTATCACCAAGTATTTGTAGAGCATTAAGATTACAAAATAGAAGGTTCCATGATTAATCCTAAAACTATGTACCATTGATTTATGACAAAGACATCCCTCATCAATATTCCTCAGGTGTGAGGGTACTTCCTTATTGTGTAGATAGTCCAAGTAATTATTTTATTACAAATAAAATCTAGATATAATTGAGCATACCTCGTTGTTAAAATACACTATGTGACAAAACAAAAATTATTGGAGAATTTATAGATTTAGCAAAATAATAGTATGTGAAAAGTAAATAGGTTAGTATGGTATATCAACTTGTATCATAACCAAAGGGGTTGGAAGCTATATTGGAAATAACCATTTAGGTATGAATGAGAAAATACATGAAAATTATTGTGTTTTTAGATTGATGTTATCACCAAGGTTTCACCCTCATCATAACATAAATTTGTATCAAAAAATACATGCCAAAAATATTATAATGCTATTTTCCCAAACTCATTTTCTTATTAGTATTATTTATATTAGATTTGTTTCCTGATGTGTATCATTTTGGGTCCCCATATTAAAATCAACAGCATATTGTATGACTTAAGGGTTATTTTTGTACATATTTTAGCAAATGTTCTTACTTCACCATGAATGTAACAACCATAGATTTGATCATTGGCATTAGAAAGAGAGAACTAATGTAATAAAAAATGTAAATCATCCATAAAACATCATAATAGTAAGGAATGGAGAGTGATTTATTTTCACTTGATTACGATGTGTATTGATATAATTAAAAAATTATTAAGAGAGCATGTAGATACATCAAATTTGATAATGAGATAATAAAATATATTAATGTATGAACATAAAAACCCTAAATAAAAATTCTGCAAAGCAAGAAATATTTAGCACAATAGATAAAGGTGAGTCCTTTATGTCATGTTTTAACTAGATGTTGAAACAATTGAAAGAGGAGGAGGTTATAGATCTATTTACACCTACTATGAGTACATGGTGAAGCCTACTACCAAAAGTAACCATGCTATTACTAGAAGTTTCCTAATTCAGTTATTATTTTTTTAAACATAATATAGAAAGGATATTATGGGATAGTGAATAGCGAAGGAAACAAGTCATAAATTTATTGTGTGGCATATTTAACTTGATTTAACATTTATTCAGATTCATAAAATGTTTTGTTTCCTAGAATAAAGTCATTTTATATCTATTAAAAGAGATATATCAAATATGTATGCCTAAACATTGACAACTCATAAAAAATGTGAAATAAAATGAGTAAATGAAATAGAGTGCATGAGATTAAATTGAAGATAGTGTAACTTAAAATAAGGTTTTATAGTATCATGAAAGTTGAAACCACACTATTAAAATTGATGGTATGATATACAAATAATAGAAGATGTAATTAATGAAGAGATAATCGATTCAAGCAACCTAGTTCAATGCATGTTTATAGAATCTTGGATTTTCACTTATGTAGACCATATATATCGATGGAATTCAACAGATGACAAATGAATTGTTTATGTACGCCATGGTTGCAAAGGAAATAATGAAATAGTTGAATATAGGAATTTGAAAATCCTTATATAAAATGCTATGAAGTCAAAAATATTTATAAAATAGAGTTAGAGGCTCTTGAGGCCTTCTCCATCATCACATTATTAAGAAAAAAATATGTTGAGAAACTATGTTAAGATGCTCAAATATTTAAAATAAATGGAAAAATGACATATATAAGTATGAATTTTATGCATACCTAATGAAACGTATTTTAAGATTGATATTGAAAGTTGTTTTATGCGAATCAACTTATTTTAAACATTGACTATGATGGATATCATACCTTGATTAATTAAAAATATATAATAACTAACGTAAATGAATAATTACCATAAAATCTTGAACTTAAGTGTAAAAAGAGTTGAACAAAGAAGGAATGTTTGCAAGTCACAACGATATTTCAACTGTTAACTTAAATGAACTGTGTATGTGTTTACTGAGCTAAGTCAAATATCTATGTCCAATATTTTATAACTCGTAAATAATGTAAAATAGAGTGTAATAGATTCACGTATTATTCACAACCTAAAAAAACATAAGTTTTCATAGGAACATATAAGCTTGATCCATGCTATTAAAACATATGAGGTGATATCCAGGTATGAAAATATGTAACTATTGAAGAATAATTGTATGGAACAAATCTAGAGAAATGGAAATTTGGAAATGGTTGAATATATAGAATTAAATCTAGATTATTCTTGAAGAAAGAATACTTAAGAAAGACATCAAAGATAACAATGGTCCTTTTTTAGTTCCCTGTATTTTTTGTTTGTAACAAATCATAATCCTTTTGAAATTTAATAGCACAGTTGTATATAAATACTAAAAATATTAATTATCTCTAAGATTACATTTCTTGGCATAGGCAAGTTTAACAAAATTAAGGAAATGTTGAATTTGAGCATTATCGCATTTAGGAAAATGTGTGGGTTAAACATATAATGGTTAGTTTTCTCCATCATGATATGTTTTGGAAAACTATAACAATGCAATATAATAAAAGCTTGATAATGCTTCCTAATGGATACGTTCATGATTTATGAATATCTCTCACACTAAACCAAAGTAATTCTTCCTAAAATTTATTTCGAGGTATAAAAATATATTTCCAATCATGACATAAATTCACATGGATAATCTCTTTTATAAGTTACACTATCTTCAATTTATACCAGACATGCTCGTATTCAGGATTACTCTACAGATGTTCATATTAAGGAACCTCTTAGAATTATCCTTAAACTTGAAAAAATAAAACCTAATTTCAACTCTTATAAAAAGTCCCCTTCTTTTTGGGAAAAGTGGGGTCAATTTAAGGTTGTCAAAATTGCATCTCAAATTTTATTCTTCACAACAAATGAGAGCATCTTCATGACCTTTTACAAAACCCTTGTGAATATTTATAACACATAATGCAACATAGAAAAGAATAACAAAATGATCCTTTTGATCAATGTTATTTTAATATCGCAAAATGAATCATGGGTATTGGTCTAAGAGATTTGTTGTTTATCATTGAAATTTTGGTGATTGAAACACATGGTCAATAGTAGATAATGCAGAAAAAAATATCTTAGCATACCATGAAAAAGAGGACTAACATATCATTTAAAAACCACCCTCTCACTTATTTCTATTAGAGAAAAAAATATTATCTATAAATGAAAAAAGTAAAAAATATGCCTAAAGACACCGAAGGATCCTCTAGAATTCTACTAGCAACACAATCTTCTCCTCCTCGATTATCTCCTCTTCAATTAGGTGCACTAGCATGATAATTGATACATCAGTGGTATAGGCAATTATAAATGTGGAATTAACATAAGAGGCATGGGTATATAATGCATATAAGTTACCTCCAGTCCATACAATCCCATAAAGCCTTGAATTATTCATTGAAATTGTTCTCATAAAAACTAATAAACACATAAGAAAATACACTAGAGAAATTGAAATGCTATTGGAGACTAAAGAATGGTCCCCTGTATTAAATGGATGTGAGAAATCATTGCCATAAAACCTTGGCTCACTCGAAAAATGAAGGCCAATTGGATGTTTGGTCATTATATAGAATGGGAAAGGCTTGTTTCTATGGATTTCCCCTTTAGTTCATAGTGAATAATGATATAACATATAAAAATATTAATTTAATATTTGGGATAAACATTATTAATTACTATTTCGATATAAAAATTCACCGACTCAAATTTTTGAACCCTCAAATTTTAGCCATGGGAAATAATATTCCCCTAGAAATTTCAATCCATTAATCTAGAATAGAAATGAATTACAACTAATAATATGGATGAGAAATCTGTAGAAAAAATTATACCTAAATAAAAAGAGAAAAGCATTCAAATTTGTTGTAGTTAACATAAATACTAAACCACCAATATGTCTGTTGCACATTAAAAATTAAAGTTTATTCTACTCCAAGAGTTAGGTACAAAAATTATAATAACGGAATATGGTAATATAGGTAATGATGAAACTATAGTTTCAAAGCTTGTGACCAAAATTTGGACTTTTAATAGTGAAATATAACCTCAAGCCTGAAACCGAAATTGATCACTTTCGAACCAAAATTTATTACACTTCCCAAAAATGAAGCAAACAAATCAAGAGGGAAAGAATTCTCGAGAAAATGGAATGTAAAAAAAATTATGAAACATAATGAGAAGAGTTACCTATAATACTGTATGGTGAACCTTGAATTTTAACTTCAAATAATATGATATTTTGTAAAAAAATCTCCTGTACTACATATGACTATTATTATTACCATTAAAAATATGAAAACTAAGAAAATGGAAAGTATACGATTCAATCATTAAATGAGATCTCATATCCCAAAATTAATTCAAATAACACTATATAGTGGCCAACGAAAGAAATAATCTCATTTTAATCCAAATGAGGAAGGAAAAATAGCTACCAAAATATCCATTTTTGGAAATTGAGTTGAATGGAAAGTTGTAGGCTTATTTATTTCTTTCTAGTATCCCTCGAAAGAAGCTCATGCAAACCTCCAAAACTATTTTTTTTATAAAATAAATTTGGAGTAGTTATTAGTAATTAACTATGATAAAAAATAATTTCCCAAACAAAAATTTAAAGCCCTTAATTTTTTCCATGGGCAAAATTTCACCCCAATTTTTTCGTCATGATTATTATAAATAATGCAAGCATAATATATACAAGGTTATAATTTATTTGATTTGTATGTTTTTTTATCCATTGAGAGAGGTATCACAGGTCCATGTTTTATACAGACATAATATATAACAAAGTTATAATTTATTTCATTTTTATGTTTTTTTAGACAGGGAAATGAGAGAGGTATCACGGGTTCCTGTTTTGATCCCTATCATCATCGATTGATGTAAGTCTACACTTGCCATTCATTTTATTTCTATGGTTTCCATAGTTTCTCTTAATTTAATTTTAATATTTTTTTTAATTAAATTGAAAATAAATTCCAAAATAGATATGAGTATTATTCTTCTAATAGAAAAGGTAGATATTCCATAGTAATAACCTAATTATTATGTTGGTGGTAGAGATTTAACTTTCATGGAATATGTTAGAATATCCATAGTAGTAATGTTATATGACGATAACATTTGTGTGCAAAGAAGGTATGCTTGTTTAATTAACTTATCTCAAATTAATTAACTTAAGAAAATTTCATATCAATACACGTCACATTGGAAATGATGTATTGATAAGCTATGGTACAAGTAAATGGTGTTGTAAGAAGAGATATTTAGAATTTAAGAGTATCCATGGGAAGTGGGAGTGGATATACATGGCTAAAGATATTGTTATATTTTATATAATTCTTATATTAATTGTTTTTATAACAATAATAAAGTTATAATTCAGATAATTGTTATGATTCTTTTTATGTGGACAACGTCACATGTATAATGGGTTTAGAGTTTTGATTGTTGTCACACTTTGATTGCTAAAGGTATTTATCAAACATTGGACTAGAGATGTATGTGTTGGTTATAAGAAAAACAATAAATCATTTTATAGTAAAAAATAGATTCGATATAGTATATTTTAATTTAATTTTGTAACAAACTTTCTAATTAAATTGAAAATCAAAAAGTGCGAAAACTACATTTCAAATAAATCTCAACACTAATATTGAAAATAATCCTAGCACCAATCTATTATCCATGGATGATTAAATTGATATTCAAGAATTCATATTCCAACATATACACACCTATCAACATAATAAAATTAATAAAGCATAACTATGTTTTCACAAATTCAATTATATGTATTTTATGTTTGTAAATTATGTTTTCCCATATTTGATTTTTAATCACTAATATTTATATTAATGTGCATAAATATATATTTTTAATATTATTTTTTTAGAATATAATGTTTTCATTTTCTTTTTGTTTTGTCTGAATAGATGCTAAGTTATATTTGGAGGCCTTTTCTTGAACTCTAATGTGATGTTGAGTTCATTTTGAAGAACTTTCACTAATATTTTTAGTATATTAAATATTTTTTATTAAAATTATGTAAAACATGCATATATTCTCATTTCTCCCTTTATGAATGGAATTTAACCACAACGCATATATTAATGTTTTGCTAACTTCATTATTCAGCAAAAGACGCATTTAATGAATGTGAAATATGGGGACACCATCCATGTGACTTGGAAGGGAATGATTTTTGAAAGGTAAAGATTTTTGAATTTTCACTAAGGAGATAGATGTTCAAGAATACATATAGTTTAATATAGGTAACTCCTATACTACCACATATTGAAACTTTTATACTAGAAATGGTCATATTTATAGTTACAAAGACAAATTCCTTAGTCTTTATTGTGATAAAACAATTCCATGAAATTGAGATAAAATCGAACATGCATAAGCAATATAATGAAATAAAATAAGAATCCAATGTTTCATTTACTAAATTGTAATATGATTAGAGGTGAAAACAAGAAGCAAAAAAAATCAAAATTATTTGAACACTTCAAACCATACAAAGTAAATTGCGCATGCGATTTTGAGAAGAAAACTCTATAGTGATTTTTCTTAAATAAAAAAATCCAATAACCAAATAAAGATAAATTATCGCACTCCCCATATGATTAATAAAAATGGGTAAACACATGAGTAGTTCACTATAAAATGTATTTTCAAATATTTAAAATCTTTTACACATTTTTATTATAAGTTTACATACTAGCACAATTATAGAAATTAAATAACTAGTAGATGTTAATAATTATGAATCCATAATAAACATAAAAAATGTTACTTTATAATACATCTCAAATTGCTATAATTTCTAAGATTATGAAATTAACTATATTATTATTATTATTATTATTATATAAGTTAAAACATATACTCCACTTGAGGAAGCATGGACAAGATTTTGATGGATGGATATTTATATCCATTTTATCATGGAGTTTCTTAATCTACAAATAGACTATGTTACAATACCATGGGCGAGAGTCATGGCTTCTCAATATCACATGTCAAAAAAATAATAACTTATTTCATATGAAAATTTCTCATGTGATATTTTGTTAATTAATTAACTTAACAAAAATAACAAAAAACATAACTAGGTTGCACATAAATCTCAGTCTTTGATTTGTGTATACTACTAAACAAATTCATAGAATATATAGTGGTCCTACCATAAATATAATAATAATTAATAATTAAATTAAAATTTTGAAATCCCTATTTTAAAAGAAACATGTTTATGGATATAATTAAGTTTGACTTAATATTAACTTTGAGTTACCAATTACATGTTGCCTAGAAACAAGCATTGTTCAGTTTGAATTTTGAATGGGCACACACTTGATAAGTGGTGAAAGTTCCATGATAATAGCCTCAAACATAACTGAATTTATTTTACTATGGTAAGAAAAAACTAGATGATTTAGGGTCCTTAATGGAATACATGAAAACTCAATTTTATCACCATAAGCAACAACTAAGTGATTCAGAGTCCTTAACTAAGTTGTCCTTCTTATTATTATCATGTTTGCAAGTGATTGTGGTCATGAAAAGACAAAATAATCAAAATTGGTTTTAAGGTACAATAAAATCATTCTTGGGATAAATTTTGAGAAGTAATAGAAATGAGCATTTCTTGATGTTGTCTAAATCATGTCTACAAATGACTATGATCATATATGGCAATTATGTTTTCTTAAGCTAGCTAAATTGCATTGTTTCATATTACATTATATGAAATGACTTATAGATGTTAAGTAAGAAGTTATAATGGGATAACCTACTAGAAATACAATAATTTGGAGTTGTCAAATACATTGAAAGTATTGTGGAGATTCCCTATATATTAGAGTAGTTGATATGTATATCGTTTACATATTTTCAACATAGGGAGAAATAAAATGTAGAGTGGTGTCACAAAAGAGAGAAGCCATGCATTTTCAATCCAATTTTTATTATTAAAAAGGGTTTGGTAAAATGATAAAAAAATTTATGATCCGGTATGATAGTATTGTGGAAAGATTTCTTTCTATATGGATGTGATGTGAAATGCATTAAGCCAAGGGTAGAGACAATGTAACCCTTGAGAGGTTTATTTGACAATTATTATTCTCATAATGACAATGAATCTACTCTATAATCGACATGGGTAGCATGAAAGTATACTTTTTTGTATGCATCCAAGACATGATATGTGGTACCAGTGAAAAGGAAAAATATAATAGACATGGGTAGCATGAAAGTATACTTTTTTTTATGCATCCAGGACATGATATGTGGTACTAGTGAAAAGGAAAAATATTTTGAATAGCATAATTCTGTATAAAAAATTATAGTTGTTTGGAAAATACAAAGATGAAACTTTGGAGACTAGTTTCCTCTAAAGAATGGATTCTTTTAAGTATGAATTTTCATTCTCAACTTCTAAGATAATTTTTTTAATAAACTTTAATTCATTAAATATTGTATAAAAAACCATGTAATCTTGGAGAAAATATATATAAAATTAGAAGAAGAAAAGCACAAATTTCTTTAAAACCACACAAACTATTTTAACAAAAAATATATATATTATATTTTCTTACATCACAGAACAAAATAAGATAGATTATCTCACTCCTTACATGATTAAAGAAGAAAACTAGTAATTCTCCAGTAAATTTGTTTTCAAAATATGTAAACCTTATAATAAAAAAAGTTAAATACAGTAAAATATAAATATATAATTAGATGTTAGAAATGCATAAATTAGCAATACATGAATTAAAAGAAACATATTTACATTGTAAATTTGCATATTGAGTTTAAATTCATTTTTTCTTCAAGTTACAAATGACATTAAATTAGGGCAAAGTTTAACTTATTGATGAAATGACATTTTTGCATGGAATTTGGGGATTCAATTTCGAGCAAGATTCATTTCCCCTAAATTCTCGAATTTTATATGCTAAACAACTTAAACTCAAAATTTTAAAAATATTTATTGAATTTTAGTTAAAATTAATTTTAGTAATTATGATATGATCAATCGTTCTTTAAGATATATGAGGCAGGGAACCTTTAAATGAATATTTTTTTTGGTTATAAAGAATGTGATAAACTGTGATGTGCTCTTAACGATCCATCAATTGTTTTTTAGATACATGATGTAGAGAATCTGTAAATGAATATATATAGGTGTCTTTAAATGAGTAGAATGCTTTTGAGATGCATTTTCTTTTAATTTTAGTAATTATGATATGACATATTTTTGTTTTCTTTAATTGATATGTGATATGTGGTTGAATTTTTCTAATTTTAAAAACTTACATAAAAATATGAAAGAATCAAAAGAACACACACAGAATCACAGCCACACAAACATTGACATTTACTAGAGAAAACACTTCCAAAATGAAAATACAAAAGATTCCTGCTTCTGATACCGCAGTAGCTAGCCGGTCTCGCTGAAGAATATAGTGAATAGGCATGCTTTGTCATACCCATGGAAGCGTTAGGATTACGTTCTTTTGGGTCGATCATAAACCTATGGAAGAACTATATTTTTTTTTAAAATTAAGATCATCTCATTAAAATTTTGATTTAAATTTATTTACTACATGACAAAAAAAATGAAATTGGTTGACTTAGGTTTTGGATTTTATCTTTCAAACACAAAACACAACTTACTATCTATAACGTTGTTTTGTTTTTGTTTTTTTTTCTAAAGTATAATAGGAAAGCTATTCTAGGTCATTTAATTTGTTTTATTTTTAATATTTAAAATAAAAATTATTTATCTCTAATTTCACATTGATCATTATTGTAGAAAACTATATAGGTTATTTATAGTGATGTAAATTAAAATTCTTGTAATTGGGTATGAATCTTATTTGTGACGAGGGAAATTAATGGTGACTATATAATTTATTCATGTCATCTTAGTTAATTATTAATATTAAGTATTGTTCTTTTTTTCCTCTTTTCATCATTCATTTTATAGTTCTTTCATTTAGGAGATAACAATTAATCAAATTAATTTAATAAGGAAATTAATCTTATTAAAATAAAACTAATAACACAATATTTCATGTGAAGCTTCTATAGGTTCTAAGTGTTTTAATCTGGCTCCAATAGCATATGTAATGATCTGAATCGAACCATATAAAATATTTACATATAATAATGTTAGTACTATAAATAAAGAGAATGAAATTATATGTAATTATTTTTTCATTCTATGTTTTTCTTAGGAGGAGGAGGGGATGACGTTGAGGATGAGAAATAGGTAGAGGTTGAGGAGTAAGTGGAGGAGTTTTGAGAGGGACAAGAGGAGGGTGAGATGAGGGAGGAAGGTGGGCGAGGAGGTAGGGGAGGAGGTGGAGGGGGAGGAGGAGGAGGAAGAGGACATGGGGGAGGAGGCGAAATAGGTAGACAGGGAGGAAAAGGAGGGTTGCAAGGAGGAGGAAGGGGAGGAGGCTGGGGGGATGGGGGCAGGGGGAAGCTAGGGGGAGGTGAGAGGAGGAGGAGGAGGAGGAGGCTAGGGGGAGGATGCAGGGCAGAAGGAAGTTAGGGGGGGTAGGAGGGAAGAGGAGGAGGAGGAGGAGGCGAGGAGTGGGGTGGGGGCAGGAGGAGGAGAAGGAGGCTTTGGGGTGTGGGGGAAGAGGAGGAGGAGGAGGAAAAGAGGGGGAGGTAAAGTGGAGGCGGGGGAGGTGAGAGGAGGCAACAAAGGTGGAAGTGGGGGAGGATGCCAAGGGACGAATGGGTGGGAAAGGTGGAGGAGGAGGAGGCTAGGGGGTGGCAGAGTAGGAGGAGGCTAGGTGGCAGGCGGGAGGGCAGGAGTAGAAGGAGGAGGCTGTGGGGGCCAAGAGGAGGTGGTAACAGGGAGGGGTGTGAGGAGGAGGAGGAGTGAGAGGAAGAGGAGTGTTAAGAGGTGGAAGTGTTGGAGAAGGAGGAGGATGGACAAGTGGAGGAGATTCAGTGTTAGAGGAGGGGGAAGATGTGGAGGTGAAGGAGGGGCGAGAGGAGGTGGTGGTTAGGGAGGAATTGGAGGGGAAAGAGAGGGAGCGAGAGGGGGAGGAGAGAGAGGAAGAGCGGGATGGAGGTGGATGAGTAGGGTGACGAGTAGGGATTGAACATTGGAATTAATGCATAAATGATATTGTGTGGTTGGAATGTATATGTGTAGGGGGTAACTAACGAGTTGGTAAAAAGTATTTAACATGGTGTTGATTCAAAATTTAGACACCATGGAATGTAGCTCTAACCCATGAATGACCACATGGAATTCTGAAAGGGCTTTAAGTGAGAACTGAATTTGCAGGATAAAGACTTGAGAATCTGTGAAGAATATTTCCTGGTGAGCACTCATGTGATATCAGGAAAAAGATAATGATCTAGTTGAGAAAGGAGTGGATATTGTAGAAGCAATGATGGTGTGTACAGAGAATTGTAAGGTCTTCCTTCACATCTATCTTTTTCAGAGAATCTATAACTTGGAATAAAGAAGAAGGATTTACCTTATGATAGGTGGGCTAACTGGGAAGAAAGGTATCACTGAGGGACATAAATATGCTCAAATATTTATCTTTAGAGTTAGTTAACCTATCAATAGTAGGAGGAAAAGGACAACAATGAAATAATTTGAAACAATTATGTATCAATTTAGACACATACAACGAAGAAAATGGTGAGTCACACACATGTTTGTTAGGGTACTAAATTATCTTATTTAATGTTTGAAGTAGTATTGTGTAAGATAAGAAAGGTTGGAGTTCTCATTCATTAGGAATTTAATAACCCTTGAAGGGGAAGGGACATGAGTATGTGGAGAGAAGCTAGAGAGAATAGTGAATGATAGTATAAGAGATCTTAGTAGGACAAGCATTGCTCCATAGTCAAGAATATTATAAATTCTTGAAGGTAACAAATATCCATCTTGTGGACAAATGTGAAGAAACTAGTGAACACTAGAGTTAAATTATATTGTGGATGATATATAAAATAATTAAGTGAGTAGAAATTAAGAAGAACATGAGATATTTTTTAATAAAACTAACATATGGAGAATAAAAATAAATAATAAAGTTGAAGCTCATTGAAATTTCACAAGTTATGAGACTCTATGAGATTGTATTAGTGGCAATCATCAAAGCTAAGGGTGTGTGATTTTCATGATATTTTGTATTTGAAATGATGAAAGGAAATCTACGATGCATGGATCTTCAATCACTCGCAACAAAGAGTTGTTTACTTGCACCTTAATAAGATAAGTATGCTCCCTCATTATTTTTAATTAAATCTTAATTTAAAACTAAAAACCTAAATTTGAAGCTCATTTGGATATTTTTAATTAAACCTTAATTTAAATCTCAAAACCTCAATTTGAAACTCATTTGTGCACTATGTTAGTTATTCTTTAACAGGTGGATTGCATTGCAATTCTATTACATTACAATTTTGCAATAAGAGTTGTAGGGTACATTGGCTAAATTCTCATAGGAATCTTCACCTCAATCTAAAACTCAAAACCTAGATTTGAAACTCTTTCGTGCACTATGATAGCTATTCTTCCACTATTGTTATGCATTGAAATTCTATTGCATCACAATTTCTCAGAAAGAGTTGTAGTGTACATTAGCTAAATTCTCATAACAAACTTCAACAAGAACCATTTGGAGAAAACATAAGACCATTGTTATATGTAGTTTTAACATTTCTATTTGTAATTAAAAATACATATTAATAATGTTATAAAATATATATTTTTAATATAAACTAAACTTTTTAAGATCTATATAGAGTTTGAAAAATACAAAATTCACTAATATTTACATATTCAATAAAAAAAAAAATGAACTAAGGATAACTGTGAATGTTGTGTGATAATTAAATTAAAGCATAATATAACCTTAATTAGTCACAAGTTCAATCCATATAATATAATAACAAATGTTCTTCATTTTGGGAAAACTATAAGAACTTTTGTAAATATTGATGAATGGTTAAAGTTTTGATTTCATTTATATGGTTTATTTTTTTGTGATAGTTTAAATTAGTTAATTTAATTTGTCTAAACTTTAATTTTTATTAAATTTTATATTTAACCAAATTAGAGTGTTATTCTCACGAGCCCATTAAGATTCTAGAATTTTTAAGAGAATGGGCAATCACGTAAAAAAAATAATGAAATAAAAAGAGAGAATAGAAGCTCCTATTGAAAATGCACATGGGTCATCCATATGTCCATGTCCCACCCTCATAATGTAGAAATTAGCAAGATAATAATTACTTCGATGCCAATGCTTTCATTACCTATATCGATTCTCCCGGAAATATGGCCAACCATGGCTAGTCACACAATATGTGATAATAAAAACATATTGTCTCACAATTCAATATATACTGTACGTTGTATTTAATACAAAAACTAAAAATACCTATTAAGGTATAAATGATTTAATGCACTTTCATAGGGATGGTGAATTTTTAATTATCATTTGGTAAAAATCTATTTTAAACAAAGTTGAAACACCTTATTTATATATTTACAATTCCATTTGTTGATGTAGTGGGGACCACGAGGATATGTTGCTATATTTCAATTTAAACCATCATCTCAAAATAGTTAATTACAAAAATGATTAACACTACCCAATTCGAATAAGAGGACCCGCATTGGCATAAAAATTAAAATTACAAAAATTAAAATTAAGAAGATGCTTATTAATATGCTAGTTAAAAAATAATAATATTTTTATGGTAAGTCGTAGTTTTTTTTATATATTTGGAAAATATATTTTATTTATTTTCTTAATATTTGACTAATTGAAATTAAAAATAATTTTTAAAAAACATAAAAAAAAAAATAATATATATTTAATCAAATAAATAAAATTTATGTGATATATCTACATTTAAAATGAATAAATATATATTAAATAAATTAAAATTATATTATCATAAATAAATAAAAGCAAAAACAACTATTAAAAAATATATATATCAACAAGACAACAACACTCCAATAAAACAAAAGGAAGCGTAAAACCACAGAACTCCAAAAATATTCTAAGCAAAAAGTAAAATAAAAAAAATAAAAGAGGAAAAGACTCCGAAAAAGGCGAAAAAGCAAGGACAAAAGATTTAAGCACAAAATAAAAATAAAAAAACTCAGAAAAGCAAAGATTTAAGGACAAGAAAGTGCAAAGGCTAATGAGCTAGCCATTATGGCAAAGTGAAAACCGTGGACAGAAAAGCCAAGAGAAGAAGCGAAGGATTGTGAAAACATTTTACTATCACAGAGTGATTACAATAGCTTGTTCATGGCTCATACTACCACTAAAATTTCTTGTATGAAGCAATCTTTCCCAATTGTTTCAAGATGTGCTCATTAGATAAAATAAGTCAAAAAGAATATATGAAGGTTGTGTGTTCGATCCACAATGTTGTTGCCTCTGTATTTTTTTGGGAGAAGGTAGTGTGTTCCATCCATAATGTTGTTGCGAGAGGGTAGTGTGTTCCATCCACAATGTTGTTGACTCTTTGTCTTTGTTGGGAGAGCGTAATACTAAATATATGAAGTTCATGTGTTCAATCCACATTGCTCTGTATCATTGTTAGAGAAGGTCACACTAAATATATGAAGGTCGTGTGTTCGATCCTCAGTGTTGTTGTGGTTTATGCAAAGGCAGCGAGTGGTTATACTTGTGCAATACCATGTGTGACACATGGTGATCCATGACAACTGCTAACAAGAGGAATCAATATGGGAGAGACGACCTGCATCTGAACATATATGCCGAGGACGTTATCGTGTGGATCGATTTTTCTAATTGAAAGTTTAGATTCCTGCATTACTCCATTTCTTCGAAGCAATTATTGAAGATTTGTATGAAGTCTGCAGGAGAGGAAGATCTCATGGAAGCTGTCAAATTGTTTCATGAATCCATATAGGTTTTCATCAAGTATTTGATCTTCTTCTATGTTTTAAAATTTCTTAATGTGGTTAATTTCTTATTTCCAAGCATTGGAATGATTATCAAAAAATTACATTATTAGTTTCGGGAAAATCAAAATCTTCAGCATATAAATGCAATAGCACAAGTTCTTGAAAAGAAAATATATTATATATGTAAACTAAAAACGGTTAGCTCAAGCCGCTGGGGCTTTCGTAAGGAAAATAGAAACCATAACATAACAATAACCTCCACTAAGTACAATGGATCACGACAATAATAATGCTTATGACCAGTGGAGGTTTTATGAAGTTTTGTTGTGTTGTGTGCATTTTACCAGAATTTATGTCTATTGTAATTCTGTTTTTTGTTAAATTTATTTTTAAAATATTTTATATTATTAATTTATTGATTTTAAATAGTTTTGTCTATTGTAATTCTGCTTTTTGTTTAACTTATTTTTAAAATATTTTATATTATTAATCTATTGATTTTAAATAGTTTTGGATAGTAAAAATAAATATTGAATTGGGTGTGATTTTTGTCAACATCTTTCCATACTATTTATATAAGTTTTACAATTTTTTTTGGTTAAATTGTTTTTGTCATAATTACTAATTTATATTGTAAGTTTTTATACATGTTATTTTTATATTATGATGTATATATTAATATCTGAATTATCACTTTAAAGAATGAATCAATAAATATTGTAAATAAACATAATGATATGATATGTAGTATTATAAATAAAGAGAATGAAATGATATGCAATTTTTATTTTTTATGTTTTGTGATGAGGCGAAGGCGGTGGCAGAGGTGGAGGTAGAGGAAGAGGTGGAGGTGGAGGAGGAGGAAGAGGAGGTGGAGGTGGTGGTGGTGGTGGAGTATGAGGAGGAGGTGGTGGTGGTGGAGGTGGAGGTGGAGTAGGAGGAGGAGGTAGTGGAGGTGGAGGCAGAGGAGGAGGTGGTGGTATTGGTGGAGTAGGTGGTGGTAGTTGAGGTGGTGGTGGTGGAGGAGGAGGAGGATGGGGTGGAGGTGGAACTCATGGATGAAGGGGTAAAGGTGGAGGTGGTGGTGGAGGTGGAGGAGGAGGAGGTTTAGAAGGAGGTGGTGGTCATTTTGGTGGAGGATGAGGAAGAGGCAGAGGTGTGGGTAGAGGAAGATGAGGTGGAGGAGGAGGATGAGGTGGAGGAGGAGGAGGAGGAGGAGGATGAGGTGGATGAGGTTTAGGAGGAGGAGGAGGAGGAAGCAATGGAGGTGGAGGTGGTGGAGGAGTTGTTGGTGGAGGTGGAGCAGGAGGTTGTGGAGGAGGTGGATTTGGAGGAGGAGGAGGAGGAGGAGGTGGTGGTTGTGGTTGTGGTGGTCGAGGTGGAGGTGGATGAGGTGGAGGAAGAAGAGGTGGAAGTTGAGGAGGAGTTGTAGGTGAAGGACTCGGAGGATGAGGTGGAGGAAGAGGAGGTGGAAATTGAGGAGGAGGTGTAGTTGAAGGACTCAGAGGATAAGGTGGAGGATAGGGAGGAGGTGGAGAACGAGGTGGAGGAAGAGGTGAAGGCAGAGGTGTTGGAGGAGGAGGAGGAGGAGGAGGTGAAGCTTGAGGTGGAGGAGGAGGGGGTGGATAGTGAGGAGGTGGAGGTGTAGGTGGAGGTGGTGGAGGAGAAGGACAAGGGGAGGGGAGGCGAAGGCAGTGGAGGTAGAGGTATAGGTGGTAAAAGAGGTGGAGTTGAAGGTGGAGGTTGAGGTGGAAGTAGAGGAGTTGGTGGTGGAGGATGAGGTAGAGAGAGAAGAGGAAGCAAAGGGGGAGGCAAAGGTGGTGGAGGAGGTTGAGGTGTAGGTGGAGGTGTCGGAGGAGGAGGTGGAGGTTAAGATGTGGGAGGAGAAAGTAGAGGTCGAGGAGGACGTTGTGGAGGTGGACGAGTTGGAGGTGGGGGAGGAGGAGGAGGAGGTGGATGAGCGAGTGGAGGTTGCAGTGGTGGAGGTGGAGGTACAGTAGTAAGTGTTGGAGATATAGGTGGAGGAGGAGGATGTGGATGTGGAGGAGGTGGAGGTGGTGGAGGAGGATGTGGAGGAGGAGGAGGAAGAGTGCGAGGTGGAGGGGGAGGAGGAGTAGGTGGAGGTGGAGGACAAGTCAAGGAGGAGGAGGATGAGGAGGAGGTGGTGGAGGAGGTGAAGGTGCAGGTGGTGGTGGATGTGAAGGTGGATGTGGAGGACAAGGAAAAGTGGGTGAAGGTGGAGGTGGATGTGGAGGTAAAGGAGGTGGTGATGGAGGTGGAGGAAGTGGATGAGGTGGTGGTTAAGTTGGTGGTGGTGGAGGAGTTGGAGGTGGAGGCAGAGGTGGTGGTAGGGGAAGAGGAGGTGGTGGATGAAGAGGTGGAGGTGGACAAGGAGAAAGATGAGGAGGAGGAGGTGGTGGAGGAGGATTTGGTGGCAGATAAGGTGGTGCGGGATGTGGAGGTGGTGGAGGAGGAGGAAGAGGAGAAGGTGGTGAAGGTGGAGGTAGAGGAGAGGAGCAGTAGGTGCGTTTGGAGGAGGAGGAGGAGTTGGAGGTGGAGGTTGAGATCGAGAAGGTGGAGGTTGAGGTTGAGGAGGTGAAGGTGGAAGTGGAGGTGGAGCAGGGGGAGGAGGAGATGGAGGTGGAGGTGGAGATATGCAAGTTAATTTAAGATTCATGAGTCAAGTTCAAATATTAAATTGTCACTCTCTTCTCCAAAGTTGGAAATGAAAGCTACAGTCTCATGAATCGAGAACATGTCTCTTCACATACATAATATCCTACTATTAAATGATAAGTAATACATTTAGGAATATTTACTCCATTCACAAATATAATCATTAAAGTACATGAAATTTCTTTAACGTTTAGATCTGGTAGCTTGGCGAATAATTTTTAAATTTTTAAATATTAAAATTGTGTGTTTATTTCGTTTAAAACTTCTATTAGTACCTTAAACACTTATAGTTCTCGTTTTATTGTCCAATGAACCATTTGTTTGGAAATGACTTGTTTCATCTAATTATCATTGATTTAAAAAGTGGTGTGTTAAAATTAGCGTTGTTTCTTGATTAAGAAGCCTTATGTTATTATTTTTTTATGTTTACTTGAGAAACATAGGATATTAGGAATGATATATGGATTTTTTTATTCTTTAAGTATTCCACATATTTTATGTAATTAATATTACTTTTTTATATATCTAATGGTTTAAGAAATAAAATTAATTTACAGTTCACTTTTTGGCATGACCTAAGCTTCTTCACTTTTTAGAGAATGCACTCTCTATCTTATATTTTATTTCAAGATATTTATTAGGAAAGGGAAATATGTTTTACTTGGATATTTGTATGGAAAAATTACCCATGATCTAGCTCCCTATGTGTTCGTTTAATGGGATCTATTATCAAGGGAACAACATTCTTTTAATGAAATTATACTTTTTAGGGAAAGGCTAAAGGACCAATACATGAAATTAGTGAAGGATGAGACATTGTTTAGTGTATTATCAATTTTGAAGTGGAAATCCTTTGATGATACTTATTTTTTAACATATTATACTAAGTAATGAAAATTTTTCTTTGTGGGCTATATTTTTGAATTAGAAAATTGTGGATTTATATGAGTTTGTGTTAATTGATTTTTTTATCTTATAGGAAATTAATTTTCACTATATATTTTGTCTTTTAGTCAATCTCATTGCGCATTTTGTGTAATTTCAAAAAATTGTGTATTGATCAATAATTATTAGAGTTTTGATTGAAGAAGGAAACACAATAGTTATTATAATAGTTAGACACCAAGGAGTTGAAAATTTATAGATTGTGATGAACGACAAAATCCTAAAGTTGTTGGTTTATTTGAAGTGAAGTAAATGGATAACTATTTTTCTATTAGAGAATCAATGTATAAGAAAGCAAAGTAACTTGATGTAAAGATTAAATGAGGGATTCACCAATAATTTACAAGATTTTATAATTAAGTGAATGATTCACTAATATTTTATAGGATTTTATGATTCATTGAAAGATCCACAAATATTTTACAATATTTTATATTTTAGTACAATATTCCAAAAAAATTGATATATAGTTGTTGTAATGTAGTAGAAAATGACCATTGGTTAATAATATAAAGGAAAACAAGAAATCACATGAAGATAAGGAACACAGTAATGGAAGAAGAGAAACGATGTAGCATAGAACCAACAAAGTATTACTTTATATTATATTCCCTTGAGAAGCCAATCACAAAATATACAATGATGCATACATTTCCCCATATATTATGTTGAGATAGCCACATCAATTTAATTTAGCAAAGTCTTTCAGTAGAAATCACACAAGAGAAAAATTTGGTCGACACATTTCAAACCAACAATTGTGGTTCGTCATGAGGACCAGATGAAGAGGAAGGCCATGGAAGAGGCTTAAATAGAGAGAAATGTAGTGACATAATTTCAAGTAACGACTATATTTGAACAATAAAATAAGACTATGATATCAATTTATTAATATATTAAAAAAAATATTCTTAACGACTATACTAAATGACTAGTTTTTGAAAATTAACATTTAAATTAATTTATTTTAAAAATAGTCAAAATCTAAAAGAGGAGGGAAGTAAAAAATTATAAAAAGCAGTGAATACCCTAGTCGAGGCAATATCATGTAATAAATAAAATAATTAATGGAAAAATAAATAAATAAAGCAAAAATATGCACAAGTCAAAATAAATATATATAATATATATATATATAATATTATTATATATTAATAATATTAATATATATATCAAAAGAAAAGTAATCAATAAATAAAACAGGGTCAACAATAAATCACGGGGCTAAGGCTCATTAAACAAATAACAAAAATACTAAAAGAGTTAAGAACAAACAGGATGATAAAATACATAGAAAACAAGAAGAGTCAAGAAAATAAACTATAATGAAGAATAAATCAACAAAAAATAAAATAAAAAGGACACCAATACCTACATAGATAAACAAACAAACAAAATAAATCTAAAAAAGAAGCCTAAAGGAAAAAAACTAGGAGGAGAGGAAAGGGACCTAGCTTCCTCTCCTCCAATATATGATGCTAGAAATTATTGCAATAATACGCTTCTTTGCTATTTTACCCTTTTCTTGGGTATACTCCAACACCTCTCAGGGAATTGAGTCTAAAATTTTTAGGTATTTTTTCCCTTCTAGTTAAATACCCATCAAAATTTCTTGTCAATTGGTATTATATGTTCATGTTTGAATCGGTTTCGAACATTGTGAGTCTTAACTTGTAATCTTCTTAGAAGATTCCATGATAGGTACTTATATGTAAAATTTAAATGGCCTCGTGTATAATTTTTCTTTCCTTTCTTCTTATTTTCTAATGTTTGAAAAGGGTAAACTATATCACCTTGCCATTCTCAAGCTTATGGTGGAATTGGGAATATTTTTTTAGCCTATTGAATTATTTCCACAAACATACGGTCAACTGTAGTCTAATAGGAAATCTCTTATGGATCTATACTTAAAGAGTTTGTTGAGATTTAGTAGCTTGCGAAGTAATTGAAGCCCTAGAAATCGGTGTTTGGAGGAAGAAGCACAACCAACACAATGTGGGATTGGAACCCAAGCTTGGGGTTTTTCAACTAAATGAGTTGGGAAACAAACAATTTGACTTTGACTGATTTGACACTTTAAGGTATTATAGGACACCTAGAGGAAAAAAGGGTAGCGAAAGTCACACAAAACAGAGGTCTCTAATTTGTCTCTAATAGGGGTTTATTTAATATACAGTTGCCAATAGAAGTATAATTTTTTTTATAACCTTAAATATTTATTGGTTTAGATGAATATATATTATTCCACTTGAAATTAAGACCATCTCTTCAAATTTAAATACTACTCAATAGAGAGTCCCTGCCAAAACAAAATGGGAAAATAAATTGAAGAAAAGTCAAAATGTTATTGAAATATAATAATAATTAACGGCAAGATAGAATGAAAATTTGATAATTTTAAACAACTAAAAAGGACCGATCATTCTAGAAAGGCTCCATGGACTTGACATCAAATTTTGTCAGTTTTTGTAATATATTGTTAATGTATATTGTAACTGTTCTCCTCAAAACAAGATTAGTATGCTACTAGTGTTTCAAATGAAGCTCATATTGTGATCATGGTAAAATGGAATTGTATGTATCCATGTAAAATGAAAACTATAATGTATCTATAACTTAATATGAATAGCAAGATATAAGATATTTTTTCTTCTAAAAAATGAATATAGAAAACCACTGAGAATTAATTTTTGGGACATATAATTCAAAATATACAAATTGATAGAGCAATCGAAAATATGTTTTCTTATAAAATTGGCTAACCTTAGGAAAAAATACATATTTCAGTGATCTTTTTATTTCAATTGAGATGGGCCATGAACCATGATGTAAATAATGAGGCATTATTGGACTAATAAACTTATAAGTAATGAAAAAGGAGGATTTAATTTTTCCTTGCCTTGAAATGGATATACCTTGGTTTTTTCCTCCATTTTCTTTCTCGTTTGGAGTGTGCATTTTATCTCAAGTTGTGGCACATGCTGGGAGGCATTAATCTAATAAAAATTTAGCCACACATGATAAATCTTCATCTCTAGTTCATTCAAGCTTCATAGGCAATCAAGTCTCCCATTAAATGATGTATCACTCTATGTGATTAGTATTTATAAGTTTCATGTGTTTATTATTGGTAAAGAAATCAATAGTAATAAGATTTTGGATTTCATATATGGCGATAAAATTTATGTCATTAAATAAATGAGAATATTTAATGTTTAAAAAATAGTGTAGATTATTGGTTAATTAACATTTAATTTTACAAGACATTTTAAGTTATTAAAAAAAAAATTATGACAAATTTTTATGTAAAAAGTAAAATAAATTTATGTATATATTTTTTTGAGTGAACAAGTATTTTGATATAAGTATGAGTAAGTTTAGTACTATTCATTATGTATTTATTTTAGTAGTAAGTTTTGGAATGTGTGGATGGAAATTTTAAAATATTAGTGTTATGAATGATAAATAGTTAAAAACAACGGATGTAATCTAACTATAATACATAATTTTGTAATGATTCTTGTTCATGAAATTAAGATTATGGTATTAATATTAAAATTACAAATAATATATTAATAAGTATATTGGAATTTAAATTTGATATGGACGTTTATATTTTAAAATTATGATAGTTAACTAATAAATTTAAAGAGTATGATTTAATTGAGTATGTGAGAGAGATAAAAAATGAATTTTATAATTTGAAAATTAGTTGGGAATGTCATTTTCTGAGATATATTCAACTTAGATTTTACTATGATTCATGATTGTTTTGGCATAATAATGTTTTGAATTTATTTATTGATAGTATGATCTCGTAGTTCATAACAATGAATACCTTTTCATAATTTTGGAAACTAGGGTTGATTGACGGATAATTTCTTATTAGCAAATTTATATGTTACGATGGCTTAATTTATGTTTCATATATTAGAAAAGAAAGATAATAGATGAGGGATCTACTTTTGAGTATGGAATAGCCTCTTGTTGGTCATGAAATTGGAAATAAACAAGAAAATGCATATCAAAATTAGCACTTAAGTGATGTATTTCAACATTCCATGGTGATGTTATGGTTTAGGAAAAATGTTGCATTGGATGTAAAACTTGATATTTTATTTTATTTTGTATTTATTTTATGTTGTATTCTTATAATTCCATTTCGATTATTTTCCTTGATATTATGATGTTATATCCTCTCTCTCTCTCTCTCTCTCTCTCTCTCTCTCTCTCTCTTGCTCCTACTCCCCCTCTCCCTCTCCTAGTATCCCAGTTTCTTCCCCCCTCCCTCCCTCTCTCTCCCACTCTTTCTTCTCATCTTCTCTCTCCCTCTCCCTCCCTCACTCTCTGCCTCTCTCTCTCTCTCTCTTTCTCTCTCTCCCTCTCTCTCCCCATCCTCTCTTCATCCTCTCTCCCATTCTCTCCATTTCCCTCTCCCTCTCCCTCTCCTAGGCCCCCTTTCCCGACATAGCTCGATCCTCATCTTGCACTCTCTCCCCCTCTCCATCTCCCACCCTATCTCTCTCTCTCTCTCTTTGTCTATATCACTCTCATTATCTCTCTCTCATTACCTATCTCCATCTCTTTCTCTCTATCTCTCTCCCTCACCCTCCCCCTCTCCCCATCTCTTCTCCTCTCCATCCCCCTCAGCCACTATTCCTCCTTCCCTCCCTCCCTCTCTTTCTCCCTCTCCTTCCCTCCATATCTCTCTCACTCCCTCCCCCTCTCTCTTGCTCCCTCTCTCCCTCTCCCTCTCTCCCTCTCATTCTCTCTCCCTCCCTCATTCTCCCCCTCCTATCGCCCTCTCTCTCCCTCTTCCTCTCCCTCTCCCTCTCCCCCTCCCCCTCTCTCGCCCTATCTTCATTTGTCTCCCTTCCCCTATCCAATTATCTTCCCTTCGTCCTCCCCCTCTCCAGTGCTCTCTCTCGTTATCTCTCCCCCTCCCCCTCTCTCTCCCTCTCCCTTCCTCTTTCTTGCTCTCTCCACCTCCTCCTCCCAATCCCCCTCTCCCTTAAACCCTCTCTCAGCCCACATATCTCTCTCTTTAACCCTCTTCATTCCCCTCTCCTTCACCCTCTACCTCTCCCTATCCTCCTCTATCCCCCCTCTCTCTCTCCTCCTCCTCCTCCTACCTCCTCCTCCTCTCTCTCTCTCTCTCTCTCTCTCTCTCTCTCTCTCTCTCTCCTCCTCTCTCTCTTTCCTTCCCTCTCCCCCTTCCCCTCTCCTGCTCTCATACCCTCCCACTCTCACTCCCCCTCCTACTCTCTAACTATCTCCCCCATCTTTCTATCTCTCTGCTCCTCCCACTCTCTCTGACTCTCCCCCTCTATCTCTCCCCCCCTCTCTCTCTATCCCTCTCTCTCTATCCCTCCCTCTCTCTCTCTATCTATCCCTCTCCTCTCTCTCTCTCTACCTCTCCCTCTCCGCCTCCCCCTCTCCCTATCTCTGCCCCTCTCATTCTCACTCCCCTTCTCCCTCTCCGCCTCTCTCTCCCCCATTATCTCTTTCCCTTTCTCTCTTTCACCTCATCTATCCCGCCTTTCCCCTATCTCTCTCTAATTCTCTCTCTTCCCCCTCCTTGCACCTCTTTCTCTCCCTCTATCTCTCCCTCCCCCACCTTCTCTCTCCCCCCTCACTCCCTCTCTCTCACACTCTCCCCCCTCTCTTCTTTCCCCCTCTCCCTCTCTCTCTATCTCTCTCCCACTCCCTCTCTCTTTGTCCCTCTAACTCACTCCCTATCTCTCACTCTTCCTCTCTCCTACTCTCTCTCCCTCTCCTCCCTCACTCCCCCTCCATCTCTTTCCCTTCATATCCCTTCCTCTCCCTCTCCCTCTCCCCCTCCCTCTACACCTCTCTCACCATATCCCCTTCCCCCACTCCTACGCACTCCCACTCACCATATCTTCTGCCCATCGCTTCTTGCCCCATTCCCCCTCTCTCTCTGGAACCCTTTATCACTTTATCTCTCCTCCTATCCCTACCACCTCCCCAACTCTCCCTCCCTCTCCCTCTCTTTCTCCCTTTGTCCTCCCCCTTTCCCACTCTCTTCCCCTCCACAATGCCCTCACCCTCTCCTTTTCCCACACCCTCTACCCTGATCTCTTCCCCCTCCCCACCTCTCTCTCTGCCACTATGATCTCTCTCTCTCACACTCTCTCTCCCTCCCCATCTCCTTCCCCCCAACTCCCTCTATCATCCAACTCCCCCCCTCTCTCGCATCCACTCCCTCCCCCTCTCTTCTTTCTTTGTCTCCCTCCTTCCCTCTCTCTCTCTCTCACTCTTCTCCCTATCGCTAAATCTCTTCCCTTCCATCCTTCCTACCCTTCTCTGATATCCCCCACAACCACCCATCCCTACCCTCTCTGTCTCCCCCCCACCACCCTCCTACACTCTCTGTCTCCCCCCCACCACCCTCCTACACTCTCTTCCTCTCCTTCTCCCCTCCCCTTCTCATGCTCAATCTTCATCTCCCTCTCTTTCCTCGTCTCTCTCTGTCACTCTCCCTCCTTCTCCCTCTCCCTCTCCCCCCCTCTCTCTGTCTCCCTCTACTCACCTCCTGCTCTCTTCCCCTCACCCTTCCTCTCTCCCAATCTCTCTACCA
>APFE031547060.1:0-161072 GCA_000404065.3 Pinus taeda
ATGACAAGACCCCAACCATGCTACTCAAAGTATTGGGAAGCCTCAAGATGGAGGGAAAAGAGAAAGTGAAAGATTTCAATTAGAGGCTTACACACATATTGAACAAGTTTGATGCAGACACTAAACCTCATGAATCCATCACTACTGACTACTACACATCCGCACTACCAACCAAAATTGCGTAGTTCGTCAAGCGAGCTGTGAAACCAACACTTCTGGAAAACTGCGAGGAGGTTATCACTATTGAGAATGACCTGTGTAAAATTGGAGTCATCAAGGATGACGATTCAATAAAGGACTCCAAGGGTTGTTGCACAAAAAATTGTCACCATGACTTTCTACAATCTATGTGAGTCTATCACCACTCATACTTTCCTCCTTTGCAAGTCTTAAACCTCAGTTCTTCATGTCAAGCCTTGAAAATAAGAGAAAGACCTTAAAAATCTCTAAAATTATGGTTTTGCACTTTCTCTTAGCATTACCTATGGTACTGCACCCATTGATCATGTCCCCTACGCACCTAACTGCTCTGTATTTGCATTTATGGGTGCGAACCCCTGTAAAAGTTAAAAAGGCGCAAGTTTATTCTTAAAAACTCACTTTGAGTCAATTATGGAAGCCTCTAGAGGGAATCTTGCGTTGGCAAGTTCACTCCTTGAGGGTTCATGCATCCCATTCCTTAAGGAGCTAACCCCTTGATGTGAGGAGCTTATCCCCTTGAAGGAGGACTCTATCCCTTCAATGGGTGACCTGTAACCTCCTTCCCTTGCACTATAAAATGAAGCTTTGGGCTGGTTATTGGGAGGTTGAAGCGAAGATTTGTGAGGGAATGTTGTTGGAATTAGTCTTCCTATTGAGCTTTGAGGGAATAATCACATACCTTTTGATCTCATTGGGAGGAGTGAGCTGTCAAAGTAAGGGAGATTCCTGCTTGGACCCTGGGAAGAGCTTTGTACAGCATCAAGGCACCAAGGTTTGTAAAGTTCTTCTTCTCAAAGTTTAATACTCAATCAAGTTTATTTTTCTCAATAAGCTGTGTTTAATGGTTTATTTCATAGACTCCTTGATCACTATGATGAACATGATTTACTATATTAGCTATGCAGGTGTTCTTTGATGTGTGCTTGTTTGTGTTTGCAGATTATTAAAAGAAAACTCTTTGAAGCTGCTGGAGCAAGGCTACCACAAACTAGCGTTGGACTTGAGGTAGGGTCTAAAACACTTATTAATGAATCGAAATATGTTTAGAGAAAAGTAGATTTGCTTGTCCTGTTTGTTGCTAGATATCAATTGATACTAGGGAGATCGGTCTTGTCTGCAAGAACAATTTATCCGCTTAACAAATTGGCGACTCCGCTGGGGACGAGTTTGATTGTTTAATTTTCCTTTATCTTTGATTCGAGAAACTTGATTTTTTATTTCTGGTTTTTACTTGATGTGTGTGAAATTGGGTAGTTTGTCAGTCCTAGATTGATTTTTTATTTTTTTAGAAATTTTTACGAGGACTGCACATTCTGTTTGAGTTACAGTGCATATCTCTCCGTACTATTACTTTACTACACAGAGTGGTATCGCACCTGGTTTCACTGGGGGCCTGCGGACCCTGTCAAATTTTTTGAAAATCTTAAAATCTTTTCATCCAGTTTAGTTTAGGTTCTTTTTGTTACTTTTAGTTCTTTTCCCGGATCTGCATATATCCTGTCAAAAAGCCTTTTTTTATGAGTTTCTTTCAGCAAATTATTCATCTCATCAATATTCATTAAGTTAATTAGGTGTTTTGAGTCTCTTTTTTGAGAAATTCTTAATTTGATTTCCTTTGGTCATTACTTGGAGGTTTGTCTCATTCTTTTCACAATTTTGCATCTTTTTGCTTTTGTTTTTGCTAAATTGTGTATGAGTGTTAATCGCCTTGGAGTGTTTTTATTTATTTTTGATCTTTGGAACTCTCACCTCATTTTCTTGACTTGCACTTGATTGGTTCTTAGATTACATTAGAATCATCTTGTGTTTGAGAATTCTCTTGCATAGATCATATTTGCTAAGTTAAAATTCTCATTTTCAGAATATGAATGAAAAATGTGCATAGATTACATTTGCATACTTTTCAAGTGAATTGTGCATAGATTACAATTGCATAGTTTACATTCTGAAAAATCAATTGTAGATTTAGATCAATTTTCTTTGATTTGAATTTACATATTTTTATGCTTGTTTTTAACACACAAAAATAAAAATAAAAATTGTTTTTGAATTGATTTGCATTAGTTTTTCTTGATGAAATTAGTGCATTAGAGAATTTGTTATATTTTCTCTTAGTGATCAATTTTTGCATTGTTAGAAGTGAATGGAAACTCTCTCCTTACTTTAGTTAGGATTCATCGAATTGAAAAGATTACATTATCATATTCGACTGCATTTAGTTTTGGGTCAGGTCATAACACCATTGGTTTCATATCCATTTACTCTTCTAAGTAATAACAGCCTAAATAACACAATGATTAATTAAAATCCATCTAGTAATTTTTTCATTTTTAGGGCTCTTTCCACAAATCTAGCTTAGGCTAGTGCCTTGGAATAGGTTTTAGTTAACTCTCCAAGATAGTAAAACAAACAAGTAATCGATCTTGCGGTAGGAAAAATTCCAATTGTTACATCTATGCTCTGGGAAGCTCCTCCTAAAGGAGTCAAGCACGACATCATATCTGAACCAGTGAGGTAATCAATCCTTCCTCATTGGGAACAATAGCAGATATACACGTACTAAAAATGGTAAACCTCGGATTGACCATTGTCGAGGAGCCTGGGGTCACTTGTTGGTAAACCTTGGATTATGTTAAGGAGCCTTCAAGGGGATTGAGCTTTGTTACTCTCCCCTTGCGTGTGTATCGGATCATAGACTGTTCCCCCAGGTATATTTGTTTATGTTGGTAACCTTATATATTTGTTTTTGTTGGTAACCATAGTGGCCATAATCTATAGGATTCTTTCCTAAGGTGACGATGGAGGGAAGATCCCGTTGCACTTGGAGCAGACATCGACTAGACTCACTTGGACTCTCTAGGGGGTTATCTTCACTCGAGACAGTTTTGTGGAGAAACTTGTGCCAGTCTGTTTGATTAAGCAGGTTGTTGGGGTAACTGTTCCAACCACCATTCTGTATTGAATTCTGTGAGGTTGGATTTCATCACCAACTAATGTTTTTGGTACGGAAAAATATTGTTTGTGTGTGGTTTAACTCCTAGATTTGATAGTGCGTGTTAATTTGTTTGTTTTTACTTTTAGATACCATAGGTGTGAATTGTGAATTGTTAATTTTAGTTTTAAATTGTTAATAAAATTCATTGAAGTTGAATATAATGGAAACTATTCCAGAATTTACCAACCAAGGAACCCCTCTTAACGAGAATCCTACTACTTTTCCTTGCTTTGGAAATGTTGATCCTCCTTATATGGCTACTTTGTCATTACCTGGACTTACAATAGGTTTATCGATATGGTTATTTTCAACTTCGTTGGCCCCAAATACTCCAATTATTTTACCTCAACCGAATGCTTCACCTCAACAGAGTTCAACATCTCAACATCACCAACCTTCTGTTGACCCTTTACCTTCTTCACCTAATATTTCTTCCTCCATTTCTTCCTCTTCGCTTGGTAAAAGCCTTAACGCTAGTAACTAGGTGGCTAAGAAGAAGAAGAAAGGGAAGAAGAAGAAGAAGAAGAAGCAAGATAAGAAAGAAGTCAACCAACCAAACCATGGCTGTAAGTGTTAGTTGTGTTGAGGAAACCTCCAACATGCATCATAAACCCAAATACCCTTGCAGGCTTTGTAAGGGTGATCACTTCCTTATCAATTGTCTTGGTATTCCAAAGGTTTTGGAAGTATGGTAAGAAAAATCTCAAAATTTCCATTGATCCATCAACCAGTGATAGTCAGGTTCTTGGGAAAAAGGGGAAAGTTAGGTTTCCTTGTAAGTTATGCAAAGGGAGTCATCAAAATCACATTTTCCCTCACATGGATGAAGCCTCAAAATTGTTGGAAAACCTTATTGTTCCACAGCAAGAATTTCCAATTGGTTACCGTAAAATTTTTCCCAACCTACCGTCAACTGATGGAGTGATTGATCTAATTTCAAGTAAAGTTGATCCCACTCTTCCATTGGAGAGTGAAACTCATATCACTCAGGTTGATGATCCATTAGTTGATCAAGTGGTCGATTCAATTTCACATTCATTCGATCCCACTCTCCCTTTAGAGAGTGAACTTCATACTGCTCAGGTTCTTCTTGTTACATCAGATTCTTCTACGCCGGGGGGCATTTCACCTATTTCTACAGAACCCCCTCCAAGTACTGAGGCCTTTTCCTTTGATTGGAATATACTGCCAGAACCTCGTCTTCCTTCCTCCATCCCTTTCCAAATCATTGTCAAGGCTAGTAGTAGGGACATACACTGCACACAGGTAGATGAAAGTGCTTCTGTTAGTATTTTATCCTAAACTGCTTGGAAAGCTTTGGGTTCCCCTCAGCTTGTGCCTATTACGCAGAATCTGAAAGCTTTTAACAAAACCATTAGTGAACCTTTAAGGATCCTTGCTAAGTTTTCTATTACCTTGGAAGGTAAAACTGTCTATATTGATCTTATGATAGTTCGAGGTCCCTTGGATTTCAGTTTACTCCTTGGGCGAGACTATGTTTATGCAATGAAAGTTGTCGTATCGACAGTCTTTCGTGTGATGTCTTTCCCTCACAATGAAAATATTATGACTATAGACCATCTTTCATTCCCTAGTCTTGTTTCAACTACCAATAATATGACACCCCTAAATGTTCTTGATTCTAAAGTGGTATCTACCCTACCACGGGTTAATTATGTGGAAACTGGTCCCATGTTTTCAGTTACCGATGTAAGTGAGCTTCTCACTGTTTGCTCATCTTCCTTTGATTTAGATCCAGTAATTGACATGGAAAACTCTATGGGATTTCTTGAATGCGATGTTCTTATCCCTCTTGAGTCCCTTGACATGTGTTCCTTCCAGAGAACTATTCTTCCTTCTGATGAAGACCTCTTGGAAGCCATGATCAAGGTGTGTCCATTGACATGTCATTCTTCCAATTGGAAGCCATGACTCAGTCTCAAGGAAAGTTCTTGTTACTGAGTCAACCTCGTTAAAAAATGAATCAGGTATGAGGACAGTTCTTTTCCCGTGTCAACCTCATTAAAAAAAAATGAATCAGTAGGCTATATAGGTAGATTGTAAAAGATTTTTGAGCATAGTTCCTTGTCTTGTGTCAAGCTCGTTAAAAAATGAAACAAGGATAGGTTATATAGGTAGACTGTAGAGAGTAGTCATGAGCATAGTTGCTTGTCTTGTGTCAAGCTCGTTAAAAAATGAAACAAGGATAGGTTATATAGGTAGATTGTAGAGAGTAGTTATGAGCATAGTTCCTTGTCTTGTGTCAAGCTCGTTAAAAAATGAAATAAGGAGATTCGAGGAAAGTTCCTGTTACTGAGTCAACCTCGTTAAAAAATGAGTCTGATTCGAGGAAAGTTCCTGTTATTGAGTCAACCTCGTTAAAAAATGAATCAGATTTGAGGAAAGTTCATGTTACTGAGTCAACCTCGCTAAAAATTGAAACTAGGATTCGAGGAAAGTTCCTGTTACTGAGTCAACCTTGTTAAAAAATGAATCAAGTATGAGGACAGTTCTTTTCCTGTGCCAAACTCATTAAAAAAAATGAATTAGTAGGTTATATAGGTAGATTGTAGAGAGTAGATTCGAGGAAAGTTCCTGTTACTGAGTCAACCTCGTTAAAAAATGAATCAGGTATGAGGATAGTTTGTTCCTATCTCAACCTCGTTAAAAAATTAAACTAGGATTCGAGGAAAGTTCCTGTTACTGAGTCCACCTCATTAAAAAATGAATCAGGTATGAGGATAGTTTTTTCCTGTCTCAACCTCTTTAAAAAATGAAACAAGGAGTCATGAGCATAGTTCCTTGTCTTGTGTCAAGCTCGTTTAAAAAATGAAACAACGGTTATGAGCATAGTTCTTGGTCTTGTGTCAAGATCGTTAAAAAATGAAACAAGGAGTCATGAGCATAGTTCCTGGTCTTGTGTCAAGCTCGTTAAAAAATGAAATAAGGAGTCATGAGCATAGTTCCTTGTCTTGTGTCAAGCTCATTAAAAAATGAATCAAGGATTTTAGAGCATAGTTCCTTGTCTTGTGTCAAGCTCGTTTAAAAAATGAAACAAGGGTTTTGAGGATAGTTCTTTTCCTTGTCAACCTTTTAAAAAAAAAATGAAACACCTCCCTTTTCGAGTTGATTCTTTTCACAAACTTGAAAGTAAACCTTCATTTCATCCACCTGGATGAATGCAATGAAGCTTGGGGGGCATGTACCTCATTTTTCATCATTATGCTAGGGGGCATGCGAACTTATAACAAGCATAGTTTTTCGTTTCAAGCTTGTGTAAACATGAAACGTAATCCAAGCAAAGTTCTCTTTGGTTCAAGCTTGTGTGAACATGAACCCATACCCATTTTACATCTCGTGATTTCCATTTTTATCCACTAAATTCTGTTAGATGAGCCTTGGTTGTTTTCATCCCATCGCCACCATCTCTTTTGTCGATCATATGCTTTCACTTGATTGTTTTACCTTTCTTGAGGGACCGTAGTTATGAGTGGTTTTATTAGCCAGCCTCTTGACCATTACATGTTTTGAGAAGTTCCACCATTGCCGAAACCAGTTGCTACCCTTTATACCACTCGTTCCTCTAGGACGAGTCCTCTTTAAGCTCTTTTCTGACTTGTAAAATATGAAAAGATTTCTGAGTTTTTCCTTTTTTAAACTCGTTAAAACAGAATTAAAAGGACGGTCCAATTACAGTTCTTTTCTGACCGCATAAACATGAAAAGATTGATGTACTTTTGTCATTTCAAGTTTGATATTGGTAATAAAACGATGTGTTTTCAATCACTTTTTTACTTTTTCAGATTGAAGGCACTAATTATGAAAAGTACTCCTTGATCGTAATGGTCAAGAGGTTCTCTCAAGTATTATTTTATACATTTTCGGGCTTGAGAGACACAAATTTACGAAAAAGGACAACCATGGAGTTTTCTTAAGTTTTTCTTCTGACTCCCTAAAATTGAAAAACACCGAGTTTCTCCTATACTGGACTCGTTAAAATTTAACAGTAAAGGACCTGTTCAATTTCAAACAGGAACGGACCACTCCTTCTTAGGGTTTGAATTTTAAACTAAGTTGGACTCATCCGAAGGATGAGATTATAATCAAGCAAATGTTATTATCCTCAAGCTTGTCAAAAATAAAGAGGTACTTGCCAGAAATGGTGGGGGAAAAGAGAGAAAATGAACTTGATTGTTATACTTTGTCTTTTGAAAAGCAATTAACCACTCTTGAACACAACACTTTTCATTCACCTGGGTTGGGAAATCCTTTGCCTAACAGTTAATCAAACCATATTGAGAGTCTTCAGCTGGTTTTTGGGTATTAGCTTTGGGTCAATTGTCACCAAACCATCTGCAGTGTCTTGATGTGTTCAAGAGGTTAGTTCAAATTAACCATTCATTTGCAAAATATCTGTCATCCATCTTGACCATCCTTAAGGTAGTCCTTGCCAAATACATTTCTTCAAAACTTGATCTATGATTTCGTGTTGTGGGCTTGCCTACGACAAATCGCTTTCTATCGACTCCAACTCATTATCTAGAAAGATGATCTAGAAGTCGTCAGTACCTTGGAATCTGCACGCCTCAATGGCAGGTTTCTCACCTTTGATGACAGGTTGCATCATTGACCTTCGATCAAAGGATTCTGTGACATGTTCGACATCGATTCATTCATTCACATTTCATGGATTGTACTGAGTAATTTGAGGGACATTGGCATTACTGATGGTTTCTCTCACACTTGTTAATGGTTTACATCATTGACTGGTAATCAAGTGGTTTCTACCATGTTCGACTTCGACACATTCATTCACATGGATAGAATCATACTAGTTCGGGAAGCAGAAATGAAGACCCTGGATCTAGTTTCCACCATCCAGGCTGCGAGGAATTTTGTTATTCATATACAGTGAACTATTCATAAACAGATGGCTGCGCCCATACTGTGTTTACATATGTCTATACTTGTGATGTATTACAAAATCATTCCTGTATCAGAGCAGTTTAGATAGTTTCTAGTCAATTTTGATCTGAGTATGGGAATGCCTACCTCAGCGATGATATGTTCATATATATATTTTGCATTGAATGTTTTTACAGGTTCTGACCGGGGTATCCACAGGAAGATCCTTGAAATGATAAAGTACTTCACTCTTCATAGATGATAAAACCATCCTCATCTATAACAGACTTCACACTTTAGGGGGCAATCTGTTGCACAAAAAATTGTCACCATGACTTTCTGCAATCTGTGTGAGTCTATCACCACTCATACTTTCCTCCTTTCCAAGTCTTAAACCTCAGTTCTTCATGTCAAGCCTTGAAAATAAGAGAAAGACGTTAAAAGTCTCTAAAGTTTTGGTTTCGCACTTTCTCTTAGCATTACCTGCGGTACCACACCCATTGGTCATGTCCCCTATGCACCTGACGCTCTGTATCTACATTTATGGGTGCAAACCCCTGTAAAAGTTAAAAAGACACAAGTTTATTCTTAAAAACTCACTTTGAGTCAATTCTGGAAGCTTCTAGAGGGAATCTTGCGTTGGCAAGTTCGCTCCTTGAGGGTTCATGCATCCCATTCCTTAAGGAGCTAACCCCTTGATGTGAGGAGCTTATCCCATTGAAGGAGGAATCTATCCCTTGAATGGTAGACCTGTAACCTCCTTCCCTTGCACTATAAAATGAAGCTTTGGGCTGGTTACTTGGGAGGTTGAAAGCTGAATATTTTTTAGGGTAAATGCTGCTAGACCTGTCTTCCTAATTGAGCTTTTGAGAGGAAAGATCACATACCTTTTGATATCATTTTGGGAGAGAGTGAGGCTTGTCAAAGTAGAGGAGATTCCTGCCTAGACCCTGGGAAGAGCTTGTACAGCATCAAGGCACCAAGGTTGTAAAATTCTTCTTTCTCAAAGTTAATACAATCAAGTTTATTTTTCTCAATAAGCTGTGTTTAATGGTTTATTTCATAGACTCCTTGATCGCTATGATGAACATGATTTACTATATTAGCTATGCAGGTGTTCTTTGATGTGTGCTTGTTTGTGTTTCTAGATTATTAAAAGAAAACTCTTTGAAGCTGCTAGAGCAAGGCTGCCACAAACTAGCGTTGGACTTGAGGTAAGGTCTAAAACACCTCTTAGTTTTTATTAATGAATCGAAATATGTTTAGAGAAAAGTAGATTTGCTTGTCCTGTTTGTTGCTAGCTATCAATTGACACTAGGGAGATCGGTATTTTCCGCAAGAATGATTTATCCACTTAACAAGGATGCAAGTAGGAAGTCCCAAGTAGTGGCGAGCAATGGTAGAGACAAGGAAGCAACCGATATTGAGACCCTCACTCACCTTGTCAAGAGCTTGACCACCTAAGTGTCCGAACTCAACCAATGTAAAAGAGACACATTTGCAAGCAGTCATATGCCTAGGTAGAGATAAGCAAGCATCTCATCAAGCAACAACCGGTTCTCTTCCAAAAATGCGTAGAAGCCTATGTTCCAACTCGAACAGTGTGCAGATCCTAAGTTCTGTACATTCCACAAAGAACATCACCCCAAAAACTCTTGTTCAGACTGGAAGTGAGTCATAAGTGCTTTCTACAGTCATACACTCAACATGTGAAGCAATATGTAGGAGTAGCCCGAAGACACTAATAATGACAACCATAAAGATTTGGGCATGTGGTGAACGTGTATCAGTGCTCGCGAACGATGTCAAAGATGAACATTGAGAAGCAGCACCGAAAGCAAACTGACCATTACAATCTTAGGAGTAAAGGGGCTCCCCCTACACTTGGGGAGATGCAAAAAAAGGCCAGACTACTGATAAGGAAAGTCGATCCACTGGCCGCCCCAAAGAAAAACCACAAAGAAAGTTCGGGAAGACAACAACAGACAAAGGCACATCCATGAGCAGCAAGCTGCAAAACACTCTGCCGAACAACACAAACACCCATTCTACCCTAGGCACCTGAATAAGTCTACCACCTATAGACCACAACATTGTTGATGACATGAAGAAAAATCGAGCAAACATCAGTTTTTTCGAGTTGGCTAAGATCCAGAGTCAGTGAGATATCCTGTTGCATGCATCGAGACAAACAACAATAGACAACATAGCCTCCACTAGTAAGGGAGAAAGCACACCTTCCGAATCACTTTCCACTGTGCTTAATACACTCCAGATGGAAGAAGAAAACTTAGGTTGCACTCCATTCCCGCTATATTTTGAAATTTTCAACTACAATGTTCACCACTGTTTAGTTTATTTCGGCACGGCATCCAATGTCATGCCGCTCTACGTTGCGAAAAAGATCAATGAACGATGGAGCGAGACATCCATGCGAATCATCCAACTTGATTGAACATTGGTTCCATCCATTGGTACATGATCATCTGACTATCTCATGATGACCAAGTGCACATACTGAAAGCATATGATTTTCTACTCAACAGAGACTGGTCTAGCAAGCTAGATGGATATTTTGCTACAGACTGGTCTCACATGTGGCCTCCATACAAGGGAAAGTGCAACCAAATCCAGGTAGTATCCAAGAGGTACATGAAACATAATGTCACTCCCCTCAATGGAAATAATGAACCGTTGGCCTTTGTAGAACTCATGTTTGGCAACTGGCTCCTTGAGACAACATTGGGGTGTTATCCTACATGGCCAACTCCAACCCCACTAGACGTGCGGTTGGGACTCCTTCCTTTCCTGACTGATGGTAATGAAACTTGTACAGCACATTGTACCAATAGTAGTAGTAGTAGCAACAACAATAGTAGCAGTAGTACTAGCACATTAAGTGGTCCGTGTACAGATGAGCTATGGACCATGTACTTTGACGGATCAAAGACACAGGACGGCTCAGGAGCTGAGTGTGTTCTAATTGACCCTTGCAATAGGAAGCATATGGTTTCAAGTCGCTTGGAGTTCGAGTGCACGAACAATGTAGCTGAATATGAAGCACTCATTTTGGGCTTGTAAAAAGCCATCAGCCTTAACGTGGTCATACTCAAAGTGGTAGGTGATTCCGAGATAGTGGTATGACAAGTACATAACATCATTCATTGTTTATCAATGCATCTCAAAAGTTATCAACAAGAGGTATGGAGACCAATCTCAAACTTCCAAGCATTTGATATTATTGTTGTACCACATACACGTAATGCAGTTGCCAATGCACTGGAAAATGCAACTTCAAGAATGTCACCTATTAGGGATAGATTTAATATTGAAATTTTGTACAAAACATCTGTCCTGGACAACATAACTAACTTACATGTATTTAATGATGATCAACAAATACTGCATTTCATGGTCAACGCTGATGTCTTCAGAGATGTAGCGATAGACGATGAAGAGCACGAGCACTCTTTGCAAGCGAAAGCTAGTAACAGGAAAGACCACATTATCACAAAAGGTGTGGCAACATTGGAAAATATATATGACTTGCAAGAACATTTCCAGGGGCCAAGGAACAACAAGACTCGCAGTTCCACCAGGAGGCATGAACTGATAAACTTAGGAATAGAACAAGATCCAAAGTTTGTGAATCTTGGTTTGTGTTGTACAAAGCAAGGGCGATAGGCCTTTGTCCACTTGTTCAAACAATACTGAGATGTGTTCACATGGATGTATGATGATCTAAAAACTTATGACACGCGGATCATCCAACATGCCATCCCAATCAAACAAGGGGTCAAGCCATATCAACAGAAGCTAAGGAAAGTACATCCGTCACTTGAACCCCTCATACAAAAAGAGCTTACTAAGTTGTTGGATGCATGGATCATATACAAAGTTCACCATTCCACATGGGTCTCCAACCTTGTTCATGTACATAAGAAGTTTGGGGAATTCTGCTTGTGTGTCAATTTCCAGAATTTACACCCCACCTCGGACAAAGACAACTACCGCATGCTATCTATGGACCACATTTTGCAAGCAATATCTGGAGCACAGATGTTTTCTCTTCTTGACGTTTTCTCAGGATACAACCATGTTCTAGTAGCAGAACCTAACAGACTCAAGACTACTTTCCATACCAAGTGGGGTACGTTCGCTTATAGATGAATGTCGTTTGGGCTTGTAAATGCAGGCACAACATTTCAGCGCACTATGGATATCACCTTTTGCAGACTCATTGGATAGAGTGTGGTGGTATACATCAATGATGTGACTGTGTTCTCAAGAAGTCGATAAGACCACATACGCCATCTGAAGAAAATATTTGAGTGATGCTGGAGATACGAAATTTCCTTGAATCCAAAAAAGAGCATATTCACAGTGTGGGAGGGGAACCTCCTCAAACACATTGTTTCCAAAAGTGGGATCAAGGTGGATCTAGACTGGGTCCAAAGCATTACATATATCCCTTACCCAGTCAACAAGAAATCCATGCAATCCTTCTTGGGAAAGATAAACTTCCTCCTAAAGTTCATCTCGGATTATGCCCAGATAGTTAAGCCCATGTACGACATGATCAAGAAATATGTAGTCTACAACTTGGGTAATAAGGAAAAGTATGCATTCTCGTGGATCAAGTAGGCCATAGTAGAAGTGCTTACACTCTACAACCCAAATTTCAAGAAAGATTTCCTGTTATACACCTTCGCAGCCGATAATTCACTAGTTGCAGTATTCACTCAGAAGGACAAAGCTAATGACGAATGTCCCATTTCCTTCATGGATGCAAGCATGTGGGGAATAGAGCTCAACTACCCCGCCATTGACAAACAAGCTTATGCAGTTTACAATGTGGTGAAATACTTAAGGCCCTACTTGTTGAAGAACCACTACGTAGTCTTCGTCACCCACCCAACAGTCCACACATTGCTTGTACAATAAGAATTGGATGAATGACGTGCGAACTGGATGATAAGCTTGCAAGAGTATGACCTCGAGATCAAGCCAGTGCACATGATCAAAGGACATGGGTTCTACAGACTTGCAGCTGAAGTAGTACATGCTCCGGAGAGCGAAGAAGAGCTCACCGGTTGGGAGCAGAAAATTGAGATGTATGATATAAGGCGAGCAACACCCACTAAAGACGTAACCTCTTGGTACGCAGATGTGCACCAATACCTTGAGCACGACACCATACCCTCTCACTTTTCCATCAGACAGAAGAGGGAATTACACCTGAAAGCCTTAGTATATCAATCAGTGCACGAAGTGCTTTACAGAAAGCACAATAATGGAGTTTTTCTCAGGTTCCTGGAGGCACATGAATCAGAGAAGGTACTTCAACATCTGCATGATGGACCCGCTAGGGGTCATTTTGTGGGAAAACACCACTGAACACAAAGTTATGCGAGCCAGTTTTCATTGGCTCACATTATTCAAGGATGCACATGCTTATGCCTAAAAGTACCCAATCTATCAGCAATGCACTGACAAAACACGAAGATCAACAACCCCATTGCACCTTGTTGCAGTGACCAAACCATTCCAACAGTGGGGCTTGGACATCATTCAGGAAATTTTCCCTCATTCGTCAAAGCAACACCACTACATCCTAATAGCAACTGAATACTTCACATGGTGGATAGAAGTAGTTCTGATCAAACAAGAGAATGACCAGGAGGTCATAAGCTTCCTCTAGCAGAACATCATCTCACGCTTTAATGTTCTGGTATCACTTGTTTTTGAGAAACTCTATGAATTTCATTACAAAATGGTATTGTGTTAAATAATTCATCTAACTATTACCCATAAGGAAACAGTCTAGCAGAGTCCACGAATAAAAACCTCATCTGTATAATCAAGAAGACTATTTTCTCTTAGTAGCACAACTGACATACCACCCTTACGAATGCATTATGGGCTGACCGTGTAACACCCAAGCCCTTTTTGAATATCTCATCGAACTTCCTGGTTTATGATAAAGAAGCCATCCTTCCGCCAAATATCTACTTGCCTACACTTCAGCTTTCCCAAGAATCCCAAGGCAAGCTTTGGTCAGCTAGTTCAGCGTAGGATGGATGCACTCCATAAGCTTCAGGAAGAAAGGATGAAAGAAAAAGAAAAATTCACACTCCACTAGAACCGTATCAAGAGATGGTTCAATAAGAAGTCTCCAGGGAAAGCTAACTTTGATGTTGGTGACTTAGTTCTGAAATGGGATAAGCCCCATGAAGACAAAGGCAAACATACAAAGTTCTAGTCCCTATGGATTGTCCATACACATTCCACGAGAAGCTTGCCCAATGTTAGCTCTCAAATTTACCTTAGGCTGAATTAAGGTAAAACTCAAGGCTACATCAAACCACGCTTAGCCTCGTAGCTAGCCCTACGAGGGCAAGAGAGGGCTCTCTCCGGGTCAATCTCAGCTAAAGATAATCAATGAGGCTCGAGATGACTAAATTGATAAATAATTTTAGGCTAGGTATGAAATATAAGGAGTTTGAAATTGATTTTTTGGAGTTTTGTTGAATTCAAGGGAAAGGCAATTTTGGGTGCAGGAATGAGGCACAGTTTTTACAGAGGTCTACTTGGGGCAAGGTAGGCGATTGTCTTGATGCTTTTAAAGAGAATGAATGGCTAGATCTGACTGGTGAGAAGTTAAGGAGAGCAAGAAACTTTCAAGGATTCTCCATAAACAGATGAAAACATGGAAAATCAAACAAACTTAAAGGCAGAGCATAGCAAATTATGGATTCTACCTTAACACTTCATTTGTTCAATTGCAGAAGATAAGAGAATGAAATTGATACACTTAAACAACTTACAAATACTGAAATAAGCACAACATCAACACATAAAGCCACATGAATCCCAAATAGTGCTGCAAAACCCTGGTCTTTCCTTTGCCAAAAATGAAGATAAAATATGTACAATAGAGTGTCAAGCTATTCCCAAGAGTCCAACCCTGAAAATGACTAAGAAAATACATAATATAGGCAAGCCAACCCATTCCCTTGCCTCTAGGGGTCGAGCTCATCATCCTAGGAGATGTTTCAACCAACTCTAAACAAAGCACTACAATCTAGGCAGTCAAAACAACTTGCCTCTATAAGGTAGGAAACCAATTCATTCATTAAATTTTCACCTTTTAGTGAATGAATCTTCCAGAATAAGTAACTAAGTGTCAAAATAACATCATGTTTCATTAATTACAACAAGAGGAGTGAATAAATCACATCACAAGTCAAAACTGGTCAAACTGGGTGCATTTCCTGAGCTGAAGATGAAAATTTGGCCAAAAAACCCTATGCGCCGCGCGCTTGAGCCCTATGCGCCGCGCGCCTTTCAATCTATTTTTGGGGCACTTCCTGGCATCCAAATCAAGCTCACAATATCTGGTTGGAAAGCCCTAGATATCTGCTATCCAGCCCAAGTGGAATTTTGCAATTTGGAGCTCATTTGCCCCCTCAAAATGTCATTCTCCCGGAAGTACTTCCTGCTGGTGCAAAAGGTGGCAGAAAGGTGATTTTCATGGTGTTTTTGAGCCTTTTGGTCACCCAGAACTTAATGAAATGCTTTGGCAATAGCTGAGCATGTATAATTAATCATGACAAACCCAAAAATGTAGAGTTTTCCTCCAACAAGTGTCCCAATATTAAGCGCGCGCGTCGACGCGCTATGCGTTGAGCCAAAAAACCTGTTTTTAGGACAAAATTTTCAAAATGACAAAAATTTCATCGAATTTGCTCAAATTTGGAGTGAAGACCCTCTATCATGTATTGTGCCCTGCCAATGAAGCCTCGGCCAAAATTTGGAGTGGATCGGGATTTTTCCGCCGTTTTAGTGCTTTGCTCAATCGCCTCTTTAGGATCTTCATTTTTGCTTTGCAAACATACATACGAGCCCAATAGTGAGTTTTCATATGACGAAGCATGTCCTTGTCTCTGTTTTCCTTCGCCAACAATTTCTCCAAATGAGTGTTCACCGGGATGAGCATAGACTCTCGATCAATTGGTGTCAAATCACTAGGTCTCTTTCGGGCCAATTCTCGATCTTCCCGGATTTGCCGCAGCTCATAAAGTGTATGTTCATCTTCTAGCTATTTGTTTCCCTGCTCCAAGTAGTTGATCACCCACTTAGACATCTGCAATTTCTTTTGCAACGATTCATTCTTAGCCCTTTGCTCTCGGATGATCTCCTTTAGCTCCGAGCTAGGAGAGCTCGCATCAACATCAATGATATCCGTGTCCCGGCCTCCTCAAGGACCCTCATCATACATGGGCCTCTTGCCCCTATCCTGGATCTGTACCTGTGCTGAAGAAGAAGGCGAGACCCCTTCCACATGATGTGGAGATAATACTCACTGTGATGATGAAGTCAACGAGACCCCTTCCACCCCCGGTGGAGATAGTACTCGTCGTGTAGATGCAAATAAGGCCCGGTGGCCTCGCTGGTATGTCACATATGGACGAGCACTTATATGCTCAGTCTCAGGAATGTCTGGCTGGTGTGAAGGCGCTCCCTCATCATGAACTATCTCGGGAGGCGGCTGTAGCGCTGAGAAGTAATCACAGGAGATGAAATCCTCCCAAGTAATGCCCTGCTATGCCAACTGATGCATCACTATGATTTTGATCAACGCGTAATGATATATGCTCTTATGCTGATGTGCTAGGCTCTTCCTTTGTACTAAAGTCACCATCCTCTCTATGTTGCGACACATGAAGTATGGAATGTTCATCACACGTACCCTCATGAAATGCATCAACAAATGAACATGGTACGCATAGAGACACGAGAATCTGCCCTCGCAACTGAAATATCGAATGATGAGTTTCATCAATGGTGCAAACTCATCCCTCAGGAATCTGAAAGGAAAAATTGTGCTCAAGTGTCTCATATACCCGGGTTTGATGTATGGCTCATAGTAGAATCTGTCTAACTGCTGGTGTTTGCTCCATTCCTCCTGTAAATTTGGTATCCCGGTGGCCTGAGCAATAGTTTTTGGTGACAAGGTGAAATTCACTCCGGCAAGGTTTACATGACCATCATGTAAATGTAGAACAAATAAACGGACTAGTTCCTGATGATGCTGAGTTTGTGAGATCATCTCACAGTATTGGAAACATGATTGACACCAAAAACAATCCATTGCAAGTGGGAAAGCTTGCAATTGAGCCAAACAAGTAGGCTCCTCCCTGACATGCTGACCACTTTTGCCACCTTTGTGATACCTCCGTGGCACATTTGGCACATTTACCTCCGGTGTAGAATCACTGTCATACTCCTGCTCATAGACTGACTCGGTCTCTGACATGACTTTGAAAACAAGATAGCTGGAATATATATGCTGATGTCTAAACTGTGTGTACAATTGAATGTAAACTGTTCATTGCTCTAAAAATGCTGCATATTTGTGTGGAGAGGAGGCGATTTGATGCCTTTCTAAGCAAATTTCGGGCTTAAAACCCAGTGCACCGCACGCCTCACCCAACGCGCCGCGCGCCTCTAATGCGTTGCACGCCTCTGATGCGCCGTGCGCCTCTGATACACCGCGCGCATGTATTTTTACACTGTGGCTTTGTGCCCAGTGCGCCGCGCGCCTAGTCCAGTGTATCGCGCCCATGTAAAAACACACTGCGTGGAGGCGCCCAGTGCGCCGCGCTTGCTCATTACGCCGCGCCACTTAACTAGTGTGCCGTGCGGCCCTTCAACAATGCTCAACTAACCTTCAGCTATTAGTTTTTTTGTTAAAAGCGATAATCAGCATGCATCTTCTGTCATAGTTCGAATCCCATCTTTTGGATGAAAAGATGGAAGTTCATGGAATTGATGATATTTGGTTGTTGAAATGCCATTCCCATATGGTAGATTATAATCACACCTATGTGACTTGGTTCCATTCCCTGCCGCTTGACGTTAAGCGATTTAGAAAGGATGATACAGTGTCAAGAACAGTGTTGCTTCGATCTGCACATGCTACACTCTTTCTCAACACGCTGTTGATTGTAATTATTTTTCTCCTTCAACAAATCTCCCTATTAAAGGGATACAATTTCACTTCTAGCCCACTTGGCTCTATTAATCCCTCCATACCTTCAATTGTGATTCCTCAGAATTGATTAGCTCTGCGATTTCCTTGATCTGTGTAAAGGTATTCCATAGGTAAAGAAAGGGGCAGCACACGGTTACTAGAATAGGAACAACTAAGCTCCGAGTTCTTAGCATTTTATTGTACATAAGTTCCGAATTCAGTGAATGAACTAGTAATTCCAAAAGGAAATAATATTTTGAGTTCGTGGCTGGGATCTTCCCAAATAGTGCTAGCATCCTACTCTATTCGGTAGTGCTTGTGTTTTTTCCGTAGCCATCTATTTTCTTCGTGCAATTGTTTGACAACATGAAAAAAAATGAAACCAAAAGCAGCGCCGAGAAGCTTGGAGCATTCTTTCTGTCAAAATGGATGAATGGAATTCATGGAGCCCTTATAAGTTTCTACATAGCAATGTCCTCTCATGATTGTGCAAATTTCATTTCACAATCATGAAGTATATACTTAAAATGGTCTTAATTCAAGGTGCACTACTCTACTATGCTGATTGTATTGGTTGAGAATTGATTTCTGGAGACAACTGCTCTAATGTGCTGACTGAGATTTGATTTTTCAGTAAAACTTTGCAAACAGTTGTTCGAGTGGCACTTTGTTCTCTCACCACAACGTTCAGAGAGTGAACACTTGCGGCTTCATAGATTTTTACCACTAATTTTTGTTCATCATCATTATGCTTGAATGCTTTTGCCTGATTGAAATGCAGGCCTTGAGCATGCTGTAGAATTGTAAGGGCACTTGCGGGGCCAATGAGAGCCTTGGTCACATTGGTGACCCATTCTGGTGTTATGACCACCTTCAACCTTTCAATGTCTGCAGGGAAATGCGGTATGATAGAGAAGTTCAAATCATTTCCTTTGTCTCCTGCTCAACTATGGGCTGCACAGTAAAGAGGAATTCTTATGCCACCTGGGGCTGGCTGCATGGAAATGTTCCTCAGTGGATCTGAATAAACTCTGGATGCTGCACCACCCTCAGTTGCTGAAGACCACCTCTATAAGTATGCTTATGAGGTAGCATCCCCAAATCTGTTGAGCCTATAACATGTTGAGTTTCTACTAGATTCCTATATTTTATGTTGAACCTCCAGAATATGCACTCTCGTGGTACCAATATTTTCTGAAGAAATATCTCCTTCTTATATCCTGATGCCACCGCCACCTGCAGGTCCATTGGTATAAAGAGATTCAAATTCCTGTGTAAAATGAACTGCATGATCCTTCAGATAAAATTGACCATCCATTCGCAATCTTAGGTCCATAGGCTCCATGGAAGACAAAGGATGTACATTAGAAGAATGTGCCTGCAAGCTATCTAATCCGATAATATATGAAACTATATACTCTTGAGTTCCAGGTGCTCTCCCTTCCATCCATGACCGAACCAAATAATCCGCTGCTGATGCATGCTTCACGCACCCCAATCCCCCATATGATATTTCTCCCCAACCTTTCCAGCCGCATTCCTTTGGCACCAACTGAAGAAGTGTCTGAGAACGTTTTTGAAGGCTTGGTTCTGCTCCTTTGGCAAAAACCATATCTTTAGACAAAGGGAGAAATGATACATTTTGAAAATTTACTACAACATCAAGAGTTATATATGAACTAGGATCTCCATGCTCATAAAGAAGTTGTTGAGCACAAGTTCTAAAACTGATTTCTCCTCCACTGTTCTCAGCTATGGCCCAATAGACTTCTCCATCAAAGCTTACGTTTGCAAATGGAAGAGATACATCAAGAAGCTGCTGAAAAGAAAACTCTTGGTGTTGATCAGCAGGATGCATGTAGTACCCCCCTGTTACTTGACAGCCACACTCTAGAAGGTGACCAACCAATGTTCCTTGTGCAAGTTCTTTCCAGTTATTCCAATTCCAACCAAGCTCATATACCATTGGTCCAAGAAATAAAGCAGCATCAGCCAGACGTGATGTGATTATGACATTTGGTTGAGACTCCTCCAATACATGAACATTTTGAGCTACTGAAACCAGGCAAGATGACTAGGGCTGCTTGAAGAAATGTAGAACTTGAAAAACCTTAACAATCATGTATTAAACAAACTTGATGATTTCTTCTTCAAAACAGAGTTTTAAAGAAGAAATGTCCTTCAACATTATTAATAATGTGAATCTTGAAGTGAAACCTTATTGAAACTCCCTTTGGCCCGCAGGTATTATGAAGCACCTTGAGAACAATAACTTGCACTTAGCCCTAAATACCAAATTAACTCCTTGCTAACCTAGACATCAAACAAGAATGTACATAACGAGAAATGAAATTTGATAATTTGACTTTGACAGCAAACTGGCAAGACGGAGTCTAACAGCCAACACATGTATCATTTACAATCACTTGATGGGAGGATTGAAAACCTTCTTGTCAATGACCAAGATCTCAAGAATTATTTTTAGTAGGCCGGGCCACGCTTGTGCCATGTACATAGTCTACTTGCTGCTTGTTGTTTTCATCTTGTTTGCTTTGCTTATTATCTTTGTTTTTACTTTGATTTCTTTTGATTACTATTTTTGTTTATGTTTTCTTTGTTTTCTTGGTATATTACTATTTTTGTTTCCAGAAATAAGTGCTTCTAACTACTACGTTTAGATTTTGAATAGAGTATGTGGCTGAAATTGGAAGAGACTTGTGACACTGCAGCACTTGGCCAGTATTGTATCCGTCTTCTCTTTGCTTGGTTATAACCTTCCGCCAATGAAGTCTTGACATAAAATAAGAACCATCTGCAAGGGAATTTTTGGTCCAACCATTAACCTTTGACCACACTGGGAAGCCCCATGCTTGTACTTAGCTTTCTTCTCTATGTGTTCAAGCTCATCCAACTAGTAGAAATGGAGAAGAGGAAAATCTAAACGAGCAAACCAATGTCAGAGGTCTTACATGCTTCTCTGAAGGAACAACCTCTTATGCTCTCAATAAGTCAGGATCCCTCTTCTACCTCAAAATTAAATAAGTGCCTATGCACAGTCCTCTTGAAAAATACAAGGGCGAAAGAAGAGAAAGGATTCCTACGTAGAGAGGTGAAGCATGCAAATCCGCTGGGGTATTGACCAGACTCACTGGAAGTGGAGCAATGTGTGTGTTCTTGTGTGACTCTATCGGGTACTAACCAGGCTCGTTGGTAGTGGAGCAACACCATATATTAAAACTTATACTCTAAAAATCTTCAACCTACGAGCTAAACTACCCTTCCCAGATTCGAAACATTGAGATCTAAGCTGAACTTTTGATTGTATTTGACTGAGTCGGCAAAGATTGAACCATGTATGTCCATGGGGTAAGTGGGGAAGTCGAAGTGACCCGCACAATGATTCAATACTCCCCGAAAGACTAAAGCCCTGTGCTAGCAATGAACCAAAACAGAGAAGCTGGAGTTCTACCAGTGCGTTGCGAAGTGTTGTAGCGGCTACAACCACCATCCAAAATTTTGGTCTGAACCTAATTTTAGAGCCTCCCTTGGGAGTTTCACTTGATGACTGCACATCCTTAGGTTCACTCCGTGAGCTCGTGGGAGTCCTTACATCCTACTTGCTTGTTCATTTCACCCAAGTTTTGCATGTTGGTGTCTAAGTCATGCTTGCGACCATGTTCTAGCTATGCTCAAAGTCTTCACTTCATGTGTACTTGTTGTGTTCACTATGAAAGCATTTGTCGCACTCACACATGGAGTCACATTCAATGTTGCACAAGCATCATCATGGTCGATCAATGATCAATCACGAGTGTTGCGCTTGTCGCTTGCGACATCGTTCAATCATGTTGAACATGTGTGTCTAGATGTTTTGAGTCATTTCGTTGTTGAGTCATGTGATTGTGTGTGTACATGATCACTTATGCATCTCTCGATCGTTCAAAAACTTAGTAATTTTTTCTAAAGTTCTGACGACGAACTCCCCTCTGACAGCTAGAACATCACCCCACCATCCACTGGATCGACTGTCACCCAAAACAACGCAGAAGCACCAAGCAAGTCTTTCCAAGTTGTGTTGATCACAAGAAATTTAATCAACTTTCATGCTAGCCACTCAAAGAGTCGGACCCAACAGCCACCCCAGGACTGACTCCCCTCACAAATTACGTAGAGGCTGCTGAAATTTTCTACTCTAATAACTGAGGAAATTGCATAGAAAAGCCAGATAGACACTAAGTTCCTGTCCCTATCTTCCTCGTGCAGTTTTCCCAGTTAGTCCTTCCGACAGTCGATCAGTTGCACATTCAGGAAATTGCGCAGTCTTCATGACCAGGCCTTTTGCTTCCCAGCAGTCTGCTCAACTAAAAAATTGTGTAGAGATGATCAGTTAATTGGCCTCCCATCCTAAGTGCAGTTTCGCTCGCCAGCATCTCCTAGTAGCAGACTGTCAGTTCCCTTCGGGAATTGCATAGTTTCTACTGCCAAGGTCTCGGCAGCCAACTTCCAGTTCCATCTGGGAATTGTGCAGTTTTGGCTGCCAGTGACCCAACAGCCAACTTCCAGTTCCCTAAGGGAACTGTGCAGTTTTGGGTGCTATTTACCCAACAACCAATTGCCAATTCCCTCTAGGAATTGTGCAGTTTTGGTTGCCAGTGACCCAACAGCCAACTACCAGTTCCCTCTGGGAATTGTGCAAATTTTTCCTTCGAACCCCTATTGCCTGCTTGTTCTGGAAACTACAAAGATTGTGCCTACCTTGCCTTTCTGTAGCCTAGACTATCACTCCAAAAATTTGCACAATTTTGCCTTTCAGCTGAGTTAGACCTCGCAAACAGTCACTGTCGACTTGGATTGCCCATCTTCATCACTCAGTGACTCTTGCATAGTTTTCATCAGCAATACCTAGAGCCATCACCTACTTCGCAACCTTGCTGCCTCTCTCGATCACCTGCATCCGAAATGATAATGTGTCATGTTAGACTAGGAGGTTTTTGGATCTGATGTCATCTCGTCATGAGTGACTGCAAGCATAGGTACATTAATAACATGGCGTGACAACGAAAGGGATGAACAAAGGGAGCACATGCATAAGGATAGGTTCACCAACGGACGAACAAATGATCCATGTGAAGAGATGTGCTCGCAAACAGATGATCATCCAAAGATGTGTTCAGGGACGAACGGATGAGGAAACATGCAAGATGTGCTCACAGATAGACGAATGGACAAACATGCACCTTTTGTGAACAGATGAGCCTGCCAAGCCTTCCAACATGCAAGCAAGGAACAACGTGCCAAAGGATCATCAAGCAAACCAAAGAACATCAAAGGCTCCACGCACTTTGCCATGCGAGGGTGAAGATATGCTACACCATGAAGACATCCATCACCTAGCAGCACTATAGCTCAACATGCACTCCAACAACAACATGAATGTACCAACACTGTCATGTCGAGTCATGTCGCCCACATCTCTACTATGGGGTATGTTGTCAATCAACATAATGTTACATGGAAGTCCAAGAGACCCACTTGTTTTACAAAGAGTCATGCAAATTCAAAAAATCATGGAATTCAAACAGTCATGAGGGTAGTCGAATAGCCACAAGGCTCAGTTTTACCCTTGGTTATAAATACCCCCTCATTTTCACATGAAATGACTTTTTCACTTCAGCTCCTCGTACATAGCCAAGAGAGTCTGTAATATTTTCTTTGAGGAGTAAGTAGTGGCTACAACGCCCCGCACTCAGGATTAGTGATGTATGGTGTAACGATGTGTCTTGGAACTTTTGCTTAATTCAGAAACCTGCTAACAAACCAGCATGTTTTCACACATTTATTGTAAATGTTGTAATACTAATCTTGAACACTTGTAATGCATGTTTCTTTAACTTGTGTTGAACACTTGAACTATTTCACTTGTTGTAATACATAATATGTTAATAGAAATGTGTTGTATATGCTGTTAACACTGTCTCACCCGTTGTGGCTATCTCCCCGGAAATCAGACAAACCTTTCACATAAAGCTTGCTGTAACAACCGTTGCACTCGTTCGGACTCATATGTTGAGTGTTGTACGTGTTATCTTACCTTGTGTGTTATGACTGCTACATCCATTTGGACTACTCCTCCAGAAGCTGTGCACATCCTGATGTGTTGTGTGTTCCTAGCCGAGTTGGGACTTCATCCCAACCAACTTGGGACTCACTTTCACCCTCTCCCCTTACAGTGAAAGAACCATTGACACAAGTACGCTAGTATTCATCAGGCACGCAAACCTCACTTCTCGAAGGAAAAGCAGACCAGTCTCCTATGTTGACAAGTAAGAGTTGAGGCAAAGCCATAAGACAACGGCAACCGAACCATCATATCGGATGGGACTCCCACACCAAACGGTGTGAGTTCTAGTTGGGACTTCATATCGGGGTGATTCCCTAAATGTTAGCGGGTCCAACACCGTCAAAATCTTCCTTATTAAGACATTATCTTACAAAAATGATCGAGGTGGATACTGGTGGCAAATTACCTATTCCAATTGGCTGACAACATAGTTTCTTATCAATTTCCTATTTTGGCAATTTTCTATTTTTGATAGTTTTCAAATCCTAGACTTATGGAGCCATTTTGAGGCCCTAAATGATGATTTTTAGGTACACAGGTAAACATAAGTCTTTGAAAAACATTTGTAGGCCAAATTTGTTCTCACTAGATAGACCTTTTTAACAGTCTATCATGCATGCCAAACAAATATTGTATGCCAAAGTTACGGCCCTGGGAATTTGATGTTCTAATTTACCCCATTGAGGCCCATAAGCCTTTAGCTCTTCATCTCCTAGGGTTGGGGTTTTTTATGTTTAGGTTTTCTCATTATTTATTCATGTTGAAAAGGACTATGCGCTTCATTATACCACGATTTGGGAAGACACATAGCCGTTACATCTCTTCTTAGAGATAAGTTACCACCATTCGAGCTACTTTCTTTCAATTTGCACGTAAATAGTTTTAGCATTTATATTTATTAATTTAAGTTTAGTTTCATTGTATCTCTATGTTTCATTTGATTCCCGTCTTAAATCTAGATCAATGGTATCAGAGTGGTATGCTCTTTCTCTATTTTTCTATGCATGTCCCCAACGAGGTCGAGGTATAAGGAGTTGGGACCTGAACTACTTAATCCCTTACAAGACCATCATTTCTAAACCCAATGGGCTCCCATGATGGAAGAAAAAAAATACGAGGGAGTAGGTGATCCTATCATATTATTGCTTGAAGAATCCCTTGAGTGACAAAGGAATGAGATTATGGATATTATTTTCCTATATCCTTCAACATATACAAATGGGTGATTCATCTTCATCCATAAGTCACTTTAGAGGCACTTCTTCCTTCAAGGTACAATTTAAATTCGATATTCCTATATTTGAAGGCCAGATAGATGAAAATTCTCTAGATAAATGGTTAAATTTTCTGGAAGGAAATTTTTAGGTCCATAATTTCTCTAATAGAGAAAAAAATACTTTTACACCCCTAAAGGTTTCCCCCCATGTCAAGGACTAGTGGGAAACTTAATATGAGCAAATGCACAGGGAGGAATCCCCATTATATCTAGTCACACCCTCTTGGAACTCTTTTTGAGATGTTGTTTGTTAGTTTTTAGGACTATATTGTTCTTTTCTTAGATAATTTCATTTACAAACTTTTTCATCATTTACATAATTCATTCACCCCATAATATCATAACATCATTAGCAATTATGTAGAAATAAGATTAACATCAACAATGCATTAGAACAATAGAAGAAAAACATACACAATAGAGACACCACGGGTTAGGTCAGAGACTAGGGAAAAACCTCGTAAGGGGGGAAAACAAACTAGATTCTTCTAGGGCCAATCCAAGTCAGTTCACAACTTCAATTGTGAAATGAATTTTGATAACCAGATGAGTTCAAGAAAGCTTCTGCCTTATCACCGTTGCAAGAAACAATATCATCATCAAGCATTGTCACATCTATTGGACAATATCATGTCACTGCCATACATGCTATTCATCATGGAGCAAAGTCATAGATCACTATAGTAACACTGACATGTAGATTTGTTGCCATCATAATCACTGCCAACATGTATCCATAACAAGTCAATGCCATTATAAGAGGAGTGATTTCACTATCCAAGGTCACTGCCATCATATTAATGTAAGGTCACTGCCACCTTATAAGAGCAAGGCCACTATCACTATCTATGTCATATAAAAATTATTGTTGTGATGGTTCTGACACATTGTCAACAAGGGTAATGTCCATACTAAGTTATTGTCATTTTCTTACAACAAATTTACTACTATACTATAATGTTAAGAATTATTGTTCTATATCTCACTGAAAAACCTTAGCTGATTAGGTTGATTTCTCCATTTAACATATCACATAATGTAATTCTAACCATAGAACACTGTATTATAGATACCATATAGAGAATATGATACCACAACCATAAATCACTGTAATAGTGAGACCATATAGAGAATATGATACCATAACCATAAAACACTATAATAGCAAGACTATACAAAGAATACAAGACCATATCCATATATCATTATACAAAAAATGCGAAGCCATACAACAATGTAAAACAAATCATAGATCACATATTGTAATGCGGAAATTATAGATGAGCAATACCATAAAATGATTTATACCATTACCACAAAGTCATAATATAAATGTGATGTCATTGGAGAATCAATCTGCGAAAGATGCCACCATAATCATTATAATTACGATGCCACAACAATGTCAATTTAAATGATGCCAATTACTGCATTGTCAAACCCAATGTTGTCAATCCATCAAGCAGTGTCATGTACAATTAAGCAAATCCTATGCAATTTGGTGATGCGAAGCCCATAATAAAACGACACCCATGCTAAGTAGCGATGCATTACCTATACTAAAACGATGCCACAGGTCATGTAGCGATGTGATGATATAATAATGTTATCCCCATACTGAAATGATGTTGCAGGTTATATCGAACCTTGTACATACTATACGAACCTATGAGTTGTTTGATGTGATGCGATCCACATAAGATATGAGCAAGATCATAGATTAGCCTTACCACCGAGATCTCAAATTATCCGAATCTTTTGTGAGCCATGTAAAAGCCTTAATATATAGGTATTCCATGGGTGAAATAAGTCCTTCAAAAGAGGAGCCGAATAGTGATCTTTTGGAGGGAAATATAAAATTTAAATTAATCATTAAATATATCAAATACTTGCTTGCCCTCAATTGTGCCACATTAATAACAACAAATTTCCTTTGACCAATTATAAATTATTTTTAAGAGAAAGATGGGATCTTCCCAAATTTCAAAACTGTCTCTCAATGAGGGAGGAATTTACATTTTCATCAAAAATCTCATCTGATATGTACATGCTTTGCTGCATCACATCTCATCTCATCCCATCTAATCTCATCTTTTCTCATAAAAGAATAATAATCCACAACTGATGGTAGGGAAGATAGATTAGATACTCCAAATTCTACAAATCTCCAAGCCTCATTTCATGACTGTTATCTCAATTGCATCAACAAATAATCCATATCATCATTTCTTGACTTAAATTGTTTCCTTTTATCATCAGCTAAAAAATGATGTCTCAATCTAAAGAAGAAGAATCATAACAGGGGAGCTTCGTCTACCACCCTATATCCAAGGACAATAGGTAGTATACAACTTATGATGAGGTAAGGATCATAGCTCTCCTATTGTCAGACAATAGGCATGATACTAACTACTATGAAAGGTAAGGATTACAACTATCCTATTGTTTGTTGATATTCCCACCTTGACCCTCAAGATTCAAGTGGTAGAACACCTGCAGCCCTTCACTTGAGCAGGATACCACTTACCATAAATGGTAGGGATCACATCTATCTCAAGTATCCTCACACATTGGCTAGATGGGTGGCAATCTCAACAAGTCCAACTTATGGGTATGATGCATACTGAGGTATACTTTCCCACATCAAAAGGTGAACATTGGAAGGGTAATACTTAACATGAAAGATAAGGATCGAAGCTATCCTATTGTCAGAAAATAGGAAATACTTAACATGAGGTAAGGATCAAAACTCTTTGATTGTCTAGAGTTCCCTCAACCCCAGGAGCTCTTTGACTCAATTTCTCCCCTTGGGTGATCAAACAGTAGGGAAGAGCATGGATCAGTGTTGCAATCGGCCATGACCCCTTCCTCCAATCAATGGCTTCACTACACTTACGATTGTTAGTCCTAGCCATAGTGCATGACACCTAGAGAATATCAGGCCAACCATAAGATTACATGTTGCATCACAAGGATCAATTTGTTTTCCTTCTCATCAATCAAAATGTGATGGAGTCTCATTAATCCTACACCATATCTCGAGTATAGTGATGTCTAATCTCAAAATGCTTGGACCAATCATAAAACACAAGACTCTTGTTTTTTTTATTAGGGACATATTGTTCTTTGCTTTGATAATTGCATTTCTTTACTAAGACATTGCATTCAACCCATAACATCATAACATTATTCAAATTTACATCATTACTCAGTAGCATATGCAATTATATAGAAAGAACAATATCATCATCATCAATGATGCAAAACATAAAGGAACAATAGAAGAAAATCATTCACAGATAGAGACACCAGGATTGGTCGGAGACCAGGGCAAAACCCACTATGGGAAAAACCCTTTCACATTCTTCTTCTTATTATATTGTCATCGAACGATTCAGCAAAAGTGAGTATAATGATCCATATCTTCATTCATACAACTATTCATCAAAATAAACTACAACATCCATGAAATGAACCCAACAATGCTTATACTAAAAATCCTGATTCTGAAGCCTTTAATGAACTCTCATTGTTTGCAGTCAATTGTCGAACACTGCGGTCACTGAGTGAAATATTCAGACAAATAAAATTCCATCATTTAGGTCTTGGTCACATAGGGCATGAGTGATTCATGTGACTGGGAAGCTTCTAGTTTCTCTCGGGAGCCTCCAAGCGAGTGACTGTAGTCTACAGCTGATATTCTAAAACCCTAGATGCTGGTTGCATGAAGGACGAGTTGTGCATGCGACTGGGATGATTCAGTCACACAGATGGTCCTGGTAGCGAGCGACTGTAATTAAGATATCTCTATCATGTACCTACATATAACACCCTCCTCCCACATCTACCCAAGTAACCAACCAAACAGGGTAAACATGTGACAATAAGTTACTATTAATCTAGTTGTCATTGATGTCAGTATATTGTTGAAGAAGGCAAGGACATCATAGTGACCGAGGATGATAAATGATGAAGATTAGACACCATGATGGATGACCACTTGAAGACAAGATGATCACCTTAATGACTATAATTGATGAAGGACATGTTCTTACCTCATCTTTATGACCACACTTGATGATGACATGAAACCCATCCATGAAGAAATTCCACAGTCCTCAATTTTTCTGCACCATCTATTGACCAATCACATAAAACATATTTATGACTACTTTAAAGGAAACATATGAACATGATACCTATGCCATATTATAAAGAATAATTTATCTTTCCAACGAGCTATCACTCAGCCCGAAACTCCAAACGGTTTGGAAGTTATTGAATTTTTAAATTGTAAATGCAAATATGGACAGTGAGCCGACCTCATCCCTCTAGGACATGTCGACCTCAGATAAGTAGTTCGGATTGGAAAGGACAAGAAGAATATAGATTTCACAGTTCACACCTTGTGAACTTACACCAAACTTGGAGGAGGACACTATATCTAACTGCAATGGTCTAATTACACCATAATTGTGGATCTATGAAGGGATGTGGATGGTCTAAATTGCACCATAATTGCGGATATGTCTAGGGCTGTGGATGGTCTGATTACACCATAATTGTGGATCTGTGAAGGGATGTGGTTGGCATAAAGTATTCACCTCTTATATCCTGATTATGATTACAAATTCAGATTGTGGAAATAAATTGTGCTCGGAGTAGACAAGTTCAGACTGTGTGCCACTTGGACTATTGAATGTGTGATTATTTAATAAGTGTTATGAATGGAGACTCTTTTGATGGTATAGAACCCCTCCTTCAGAGACCTCTTTTGGTGATATGAAAGCATATTAATCTGGACCTGAGGTATCATATTCAGGCCTATAGCAGCCTATCAAAATTAGGATCAGTAAATTGGTGTAGCATGGTGCCATAATATTATTGTTGAAGTTTTGGTGCTGTAAGGACATTGGTGAAGCTGTGGTGCAGAAGTCTTGGTGTAGTACTAAAATCTTGGTGCAGTGTTGAAGTCTTAGTGCAAGAACATTGGTGCATAATTGATGAAGTGTGGTGCATAATAGATGATGTAGTATGGTGAAATGAAGCATCTTTGAATTACAAGTCTAGTGAAGGATTGGTGTCCTTAGGGTAGGTGCCCCTAAAATCAAGGTTGGAGCCTTAGTGAAAATAGGGTCAAAGCTCTAGAGGTCAAAGCCTCATTTGTAAAAAGATCATTTGTCCTTCTTATTTAATTAATAAAATTATTCATTTCTCTGATTTTAAATTGCGTAGAATCTATCTGGCTAACAATTGAAAAGAAATATTGATTCACCCCCCTCTCAGTATTTCCAACAATTGGAATCGGAGCCATGTTCTTCACTATCATCCTAATAGGTGGAAGAAGGATTCTTAGGGAAAATGAAGAATCAAAAAGTGACAGGGAGGATTCCAATGTTCAATGGAATAAAATTTGGTTTTTGGAAGAAAAGGATGTCCTACTATTTGATGTCCCTTGACCCGAAGTTTGGCATTCTATTTTGAATGGGTACAATGCTCCTTCCTCTCTTCCAATTGATACCGATGAAAGGAAAGTTTACATTGCTAATGCCAAAGCTCTAAATTCCATTATTAGTGGAATTTTTTACTCTGAGTTTAAAGAAGTCATGAATTGTGACTCGACCAAAGAAGTATGGGATAAGCTGGTTAGCTTATACGATGAGGTCTCCAAATTTAAGAAGGCAAAGCTTCAAAATCATAGAAGGCAATTCGAAAGTCTAAAAATGGATGATGAAGAATATATTGCATCATACTTTCTCTGAGCAGCTGAAGTGGTCAACTCTCTTAAAGGACTGGGAGAAAATATTGAAGAAAGCACAATTATTCAAAAGGTCTTAAGATCTCTCCCCACAGATTTGACTCCAAAGTAAGTGCTATAGAAGAAATGAATGACCTAGATACTCTCAATATGGATGAACTTCATGGACTCCTCATTGCCTATGAGATGAGAAAAAGAATCCCAAGTTCTAAAGATGCAACATTCAAGGCCTCATTATCAAAAAAGGGGAAAGGATGGAATACTAGCAGTGATGACTCCAATGCTGAATTTGAATTGGCGCAATTTGTAGAAAGACTAAAGAAAGGATCCAAGATAAAAGGTAAGTACCCTCTTATTCATTTCAAATGTGGAAGAATAGTTCATTATGCTACAACATGTTCTCATAAGCATGATAATGATGATAAGGAGGATTCAAAAAGGAAGGTATACAAAAAGAAAGGATTTACTAAGAAGAATTTCCTTTCTAAACAAGATGATTCCACTGAAGATGTTTTTGTACTCATCAAGAAAAAATCATCCAAAGATATCTCTCATGACAAAGGAGGTGATGATGAATAAGATAAAGGTGATGATGAATCAGATAAAGAGTCTCCAAAAATACTATCGAAAGGAAGAATTATCTTGACTGGGTTTTCCCCTCGAGGGGGATTTTCTCCTGGCATGTGCATACATTTGGTGTCTATTGTTTTATGTGTTGCTACTTTTGGTATTTGCTTGATGAACTAAAGAAAGAAGATTCAAAGGATCACAATAATAAGAAACATCACAAGTAATTATAAATTACAAGAAAAACTTTACTGCGTTTCTGATTTTCTAACACCACCTACAAGATATTGATGACATGAAATCCAGTTCTACACTTCCACCTTCAAGATGGACTTTTGTGCTACCTGGGATGCCTTTTTGTTCCTTCAAGAAAGAATGCCAAGATTATTTGGGAGGTGCATTACATTGGGTTTGTGGGGCACTTTGGTGTGCAGAAGATAGTGGCAGTACTGGAGAACCATTTTTATTGGCCAAAAATACGACAGGATGTTGGCAAGTATATTAGATCCCGCACTGCATGTGCCATTACTAAACCAACCATTAAGAAACAAGTCTTATACACCCCTCTTCCTACTCCTGATCAACCTTGGGAATCCATATCGATGGACTATATGTTTAGCCCTCCTTCTACTAAGCATGGTGATGAGTTTGTATTTGCGGTCATTGATAGATTTTCTAAGATGGCCATTTTGGCTACCTACAAGAAGAGTATCACAGCAGAAACCACTACCAAGCCCTTCTTCATATAGGTGTGGGTACATTTTGGGATCCCATAGACTATCATATTAGATTAGGATAGTAGATTCCTAAGTTCATTATGGTCGATCCTTTAGTCACTGTTGGACACCAAACTCACCAAGTCAACTGCCTTCCACTCTAGACTTGTGGTGAGAAAGAGGTTGTCAATAGGATGAATGTGCACATATTGTGGATTTACAAATCCAAGCATCCATAAATATGGGATGAGAGTCTTCCCTATGTCTAACACAACTATAATATATCTCTTCATATATCAACTAGCCACAACCCCTTTAAGGTGGACCTGGGATTTAAACCATTGTGTCCAATTGATCTTGCATTGCCCCTTGCAACTACCTTGGCATAATTTGCATATGTTCAATCCGTAACCAAGAAAGATACCAAGTTTATTGAACAAATTCAACACATCCACTAGAAGGTCCATGATATATTACACAAAGCCAATTCTAAGTACAAACAACATCATGATCAACACCTTATGCCACACAAGTTTCACGTGGGAGATAAGATTTGGTTACATTTGCAGGAGGAATGACTTGCAGGGGCCCATCAAAAGCTTCGACCACTCTGCTATGGACCTTAAACCATAACCAAGGTAGCCAGTGACAATTATTTTAAGTTGAGGATCCACCCATTCCTTGGCTTGCACCCAATGTTAAATGTGCACCGCCTTTGACCCTACTTTCCACCATTGTTGGACACATCAAAAATGGTAGAACAACTGACACTAATATAGCACAACCCATATTGCATTGAACATGCTACAACTGATCAAATCATGGACACACATATTAAGAACACTCGCCAATAGAGGATCCAAATGTATTGGGTTGTCAAAGTAGGCCATCTCTTGCACTAAGGCAAGTGACTCACAAGGGACCAAGTTCAGCAGAAGTTTCCCCATCTCATGGAGACACTCAACACAATGGGGACCATTGAGTCCTAATTGGGGAGGAATAACCTAGGCACATATTGGTGGCCATTGACCTATTCCACCTGGCCCACAACATAGTTCCCTATTTTTACAATTTTCTATGGCAGTTTTCAATTCCTGAACTTTCAGAGCTGTTTTGAGGCCATAAACGATGTTTTTTTGTGGAAAAGGGAAAACATACATCTTTAAATGACGTCTGTAGGAAAAAAAATTTCTCCTCAAATGAATATTTATAACCAGATAACATTCAAACCAAATGAAGATCACATGCCAAAGTTACGACCCCAGGAAGTTGGCATTCCAACTTACCCCATCAGGGCCCATAAACCTTTGGCACTTCATCTCCTAGGGTTAGGGTTTTTGATGTTTAGGGTTTCTCATTGTTTTTTCATGGTAAAAAGGCTTTTGATCCTGATTGTAACACCATTCAGGAAGGCGTGTAGTCGTCACATCTCTTCTTAGAGAGAAGCCACCACCATTCAAGCTAGTTTTTTGCATTTTGCATGTAAACAAATTTCAAAATTTCTATTTATTAGTTGAAGTTTATTTTCACTATATCTCTATGTTTTGATTTTAAACTATATTTCATTTCATTCCCATCTTAAATATGGATAAAAAAATAAATGGAAACTTCCTATATGGAGTTATTATACCTTTATTATATGAATTTATTGTCAAGTAGTTCCCATGTTGTTTTGAATCATTTTCAATTTACTCTATATTTTTATTTGTTAGCATTATGAAGTTGTGTGATGTTGGTTTCTACTTCATCAAATTTTTAACATGTCTAACTTAGAATTAAAGGTTTTTCTAATTAATTTGAACTAACAAAGTTTAAGTGATATTCTTGATACAAGGAAAAATTTATGAAGGAAAATGTCTTGGTTTGTCATCTTCTGAAAATCACACCAACAAAATATAGGAATACATTTGGGTAACATTCCATATTATTTAGTAGTTGACAAAACAATTTTATGTCCCATAAACATTGGATTCAAGTAAATTTTCCCATGATTATGGATGCAAATAAATTATATATTGCATGGTTGAAAATGTGGATGCAACCACAGATGCAAGAAAGATGGCCCCTTTTTAAGCTACTAGTGAGGTGTTATAGCAATTTTGTTTTCTAAAAAAATGCAACTTGAAAATGGGGCGGGGCAAGGATACTATTGTAACATGAAATGTTCCACGATCTGTACTTTTATTTTTCTTGTTGAAAATTTAGATTTTCTTTCTAGGCTAATAATTGCTTTCTATATCACATGACATGGTTTAATTTATGTTTATCAAAATGTAGAAACAAGGTTAAGGAGGCAACCACTAGTTGATATGTGCCAATTTGATCAATGTAGGAAAATAAAATTTTTGTAAAAGTATTGGATTTTGACCCAGAATCTTATTTATTGTCAAGTCATCTATGCCTACTTATCCAAGCCACATGTCTAAAATTAAGCTAACACCCAAGAAAGTGTCAAATATTCCCATGAAATGAGGCCATGATGAGGTATACATACATTAAGCCTCACTATAACTTTCACAAATTTATATATGTAAAAATTAAAATTATATTCCTACATTGGATGTGAAATATATCTCAACATGCGTAGGAAAAAGGGTGGTCTTAAATTTCATTTTCAATCAAGCATTATCCCTAGGGAATCTTCTTGCCATGACTAAGGGAAAACTTGCATTTTTTAATTTTGGAATGATAAGTGAGCTAATCCTTCAATAGCATACGATTTCCATCATTGGTCATTTTTTTTACATGAGTAATCTTGTTGGAAATAATGAGAGGGGGGGTGAATCAGTATTCCTTTTCAATTGTTAATTTTACTAGTTAGATCACTTATATTTAGAACAAAAAATGAACAATAATAATAAATACTTTTATTAATTTCTTCAATAAATCAAGTACAATATATGTAGGTCTCCAACCCTAGATGAAGACACTGATCTTCAATCTCCTAGGCTCCAACCTGTATTTGCCAAGCACCGAATTGGACTTCCAAAGCTCCAATCTTGTCAATTTTGAGGCACCAACCTCAAGGGCTTCAACCCAATATCTGGTTTAGACTCCGACCTAGTTTCTTTAGGACTCTAGTCCTCTAGGGCTCCGACCCTATATTGCAAGGCACCAACCTTGTCATTTCGAGGCTCCAACCTCTTGGGCTCCAACCCTTAGCTTTACTTTGTCAAGATATATTTGGTTATACTTCACGACTTCCAATGTATTCTTCAATTATCCCTGTTAATCTTCACTTATTCTTCACTTTGGTCTCCATGTTACATCATCAATAACAACATTGTCTTATATAAGGTGTCACCACCATTCTTCATGTTACCCAATCAAGGTCTCCAAGGTCACATCATGAGGCCTTCAACATGATATCCAAGACTCAAGGTCTGCATTTAATTCTTCACAATGTCTTCAACTAAGAAGGTTTACAAAGGTTCTCCAAAGAATGTCTTAATAACATTCAAAAATATTTCGGTTTGTCTTCAAAGGACTTCTCCAAGAGTGTCTTCAATAGGTATTGGATTCAACAAGCTCCTTAAGAGTAGCTTCAAGAGATTTCTATAAGTAGACTAAAGTTATCACACTCAATGTATATCCCAAGCTCCACAGTCCATGTTTTCTATAAGTCTATATATATATATATATATATATAACTCTTTCAAACTGCACCAAGTCCAATCTGAGCCTTCACAAGGACTGCCTACTCCTTGAAGATATCAAGCCGATTATCTTAGGATGCTGGACAAGTTGAATTTTTTCTAAGTTCACAAGTATGCTCAAGATTGTTTCAAGGGTGTCTTTAAATCAATTTCAAACAATGGATTCAATTGTATTTAATCCTTCAATTAGTCCTTCAAGAGTGTCTTTAAAATGTCACATGAGTTCACTTCAAGATGCCAACAGATAGAAATAGGTCACTACAATTTGAGATCTTACAATTCTGAAATAACACTGTCAAAGGTCCAAGGTATTAGAGGGTATAAGTGTAAGTTTCTCCCAGAATTTCCAGACTACTACACACCAACCTTAGGCTATAGCAGGTCCGAGCCTTAGAACTATACCAAGATCACCTGTTTGAGTCTCCTTGACTATTCAATAAACTGAAATATTTACAAGCTTGTCTGAACTTCAAGTGTTACTGCCCACAAGTACATTGTAATGTATCATTGATGAAAGCTCTTCTTCACTGTTCAACGTATCACTACACCAATTCTAAGGGTCCTCATAGTAGGTCTGAGCCACTAAAAAAGGATGTACAGATCCAAGGGTAAATATGTCACTGTTTTCTAATTATTTCACATAAATTGCAATATGGTTTTGTATTATATTTAATCCCAAACAAATAATTTCAGAATAACCCCCTCTTTTTCATCCTTAAGCTTCTCTCCTCAGTATTTATATTATTTATGTATTAGATGACCGAATAAATTTCTTAGAAATGAAGTCCAAATAATGAATATATAGTGATTTCCGCACAACAAAATGCAAAGACACATCCCTGTTTGGAGGCCGACTTGTGTCCTTAAGCATAGGTTGGCTCAATGTCCAAAAAAATATCCTTAACTTAAAAAAAATTATATCTCCCAAGTTGTTTGGAGTTTTGGGCCAAGTAAGAGCTCATTGGAAAGGAAAAATTATGCTCTAAAATATGGTATAGGTATCATATTGAGAGGTTTCCTCTAAGGTAGTGAAAGTTTTTTTTTTTAATGTGATTGGTCATCAATTAATGCAAAATTGGAGGTAGGACAGAATGTCTTCATGGAGGGTAAGGCCATTTGGGTTCTTCATTGTTATAGGGTCATAATGTCATAATGATATGCTTCATCCATGTCATCTTGATATGTCATAGTGTCATCATGTACTAGTGTAGTGTAATGATATGACATAGATAGCTTCATCATTAGGGAATTTCATCAAATGAGATCTTCCATGTCATCATCTAATCATTCAAGAGTATGACATCATCAAAAGTATGGCTTCATCAAGTATAATCCTTCACATCATGAGGTTGTATATTGGCACTTATGATCTAGATCATCAATCAAGGCACATGATTGGCACTTGGAAACATCATAGTTAATTCAAGTACTTCTTAGGTTTTCCTTCATTAGTTGTTTGACTTCTACATGACTTTACTTCTTCATTGATGTTATCCTAGTCAACCAACCACCAAGAGTCATGGAATCATCGTCGGGAACCACGCATCTCAAGAATATTGACATCTTAGTCAATAACATATTGACATCAATGACAACCTTGATTAAAAATATCCCCCTTTTCCATTGATGGAAATATTCTTGTCCTTCCAACATTCTCTCCCCCTTTGACATCAACAGTAAATGGGGCGCCCAAGTACTCCCGCTGTAAATCTACTTCTTTTCTTTATGAATAGTAGTTCTTTATAGGTATGTTACTCCCCTTGTTATGGTGCTCTTCCTTCTGGAAATGTGGTACATGATAGATGTGTCTACATTTCTTCATGTGATGAGCCATCTCTCCTATCTGCATGAAATCCTCTAGCTTCTTTAGGCAAGAAAGATTGTTGCCTTATGATCAAGTGGAAGACATATTCAACAACGGTCCATTGGATGATTAAGGGATCATGTTATTCAATGGAGTTTCTTTTGAGATATTATCTATGAAAATATGTTTTTCCATGTGTGATTCATCAAGGATTTCATAGGGCCCATTCACAAATAGTTTTTTCAAGAATGCTTAAGAAGCACAAACTCCCCCTAACTATATGCATGGTCATTTTTTTTGGCAGAGTCTCATCATCAAATAATTGGAATACACATTTGTCAAGGATGCCTTCATCAAATCCACAACATGTTTTGTTGGTTGGAGTGTTCAAAAAACCTTCAGATCCAATTTTCTTCCTTCTCCATACTTGTGTAACTTTCTTCTCTCACTTGGTTGTCATGGTTCTAGCTTGTGCAGGGACCCAAGTCAAGTTACAATCATGTGCCATATGTCCAATGTTATGGAAATTGAAGCACTCTATTTTTTTCATGAATGAGTAATCATGGCTTCTTCTTGGAGATTGATGGGGACCATTATATTTTTCTTTGTGATATTCCCTACAATCCTTTTCCATGTGCCCAAAGTTTGTACAAGAAATAACCTAGAAATATACTTTGGTACCCGGGAGATGAATATTTCCTTGATGCACTTCTGAAGTCTTTTTGCCTTGGAATACTTTGATGATATTCATTTCCTTTTATATTGTTAACACCATGTGCAAGTCTTCTTGGAGTAGGATTTCTTCCATTTTTATCTTGAATCTTCTCCTTGTCTTTTCTAGATCTGGGAGCATCGACATTTCTTCCAGGCTTCCTCACATCCTTGACGTTTGAAGCATTATAATTCTTGCTTGAGGATTCACTTGCATAGACAAGACCTGATTTATCTAGGGGAGACCTTTGATGACTTAGGATGTCATCTAGGGTTTGAGATATTTTCAAGTTCTTATTCAACAAGTTAACTTCCCTTTTAAGAAGGACAATTTATTCCTTCATTTTCTTACATTCTTCATCCTTCTTTAATAGAATGATCTCCAATTCTTCCTTCATATTGGTTGCTTCACATGATTGGGCCTTAAGAGAAGTGATTTTTGATCTTAACTTGGTGATGTCATCATCCTTTTCTTCTAGTTTGCATATCATGGCGTTTCTCTCCTTTTCTGCTTCATCAACTTGTCCTTCTATGAATGCCAAAGATTCCATCACCTTCTCAGCTCCTTGTGCTTGTTTCCTTACATATTCTAGTTGAGATCTAAGGGAGGAGACCTCTTCCTTGTATTGACCAATCTCTGCTTCAAGTTTGTTCAAGCTCTTGACTCTTTGCTCAAGGTGGCTTGACAAAGTTTCTTCCCTTTTCTTTGCCTTATCCAATTAATTTGTCATGAATATGAATTCTTCATGATGCTTTCTTTTGTTTTGATGAACTTCCTCCTTAAGTTTGGTGAGCTCCTAATCTCTTTCTAGTACTTGAAGCTTGAAAAGGTCAACTTCCTTCCTTGTCTTATGTTGGTCATCATCTTGCACTTTCTTCTTAAGTTCCTCATTTTCCTTTTTCAAACTGTTAATCTCTTCCATGGAAACTATAATTTTAGTTAGGATATCTTCTTCAAAGTCTTATTTGCTTTCTTCTTCTTCTAGGTATTCTTTTGATTTGATGTCATCATTCTTATTTTCAGCTTCCTTAATGGGTTTTGGATTTCCTTCTTTCTTTCCATCATCTTCTTGAATAGTGGTCATGGTCAATGCTCCTTTTATGTGAAGAGCATGAAGTTTTTCCCATATACCCTTTGTTGATGAACATTTTTCCAAATTGGCCTTTATAGAATCTGGTAGCCCATTCAAGATTGCGTTCATCGCTTTTGTATTGTACTCCTTGGATACTTTGTTCATCACGTTATCAGTAATCATTGATTCCCATACTTCAGTGCCTTGAGCCATTAAGAAATTTCTCATTCATACCTTCCATATATCAAAGTTTCCATTGAACAATGGAACCTTCCCAATTTGATTGACTTCAAATTTCACGATTGAGGAAGATACATCTTTAGGAGGATTGGAATATTTCTTCCTTTGCTTTGCTATTTGTGTTTTAAGGATCAACCTTCAAGTTGTTAGGCTTGTGAGAAGGTACTCGCTCTGATACCAATTTTTGTAAATACTAAGGGGGGGTGAATCAATATTCCTTTTCAATTGTTACTTTTACCATTTAGATCACTTATATTTATAACACAAAATGAATAATAAGAATAAATTATTTTATTAATTTCTTCAATAAATCATGGACAATATATGTAGGGATCCAACCCTAGATGAAGACACTGACCTTCAATCTCCCAGACTCCAACCTGTATTTTCCAAGCACTGACTTAGACTTCCAAGGTTCGAACCTTGTCAATTTTGAGGCACCAACCTCAAGGGATCTAAACCTATATCTAGTTCACGATTTGACCTAGTTTCTTGAGGACTCTGATCCTCTAGGGATTCGACCCTATATTCCAAGGCACCAACCTTGTCTTTTTGAGGCTCCACCCTCTTGGGCTCCAACCCTTAGCTTTACTTTGTCGAGATATATTTGGTTATAACTCACGACTCCCAATGTCTTCTTCAACGAGCCCTGTCAATCTTCGCTTATTCTTCACTTTGGTCTCCACGTTACATCATCAATGACAACCTTGCCTTATAGACTGTATCACCACTGTTCTTCATGTTACCTAATCAAAGTCTTTGAGGTCACATCATGAGGCCTTCAAAGTGATATCCAAGATTCAAGGCCTGCAAATAATTCTTTACAATGTCTTCAATTAATAAGGTTTACAAAGGTTCTCCAAAGAATGTCTCAATAACCTTCAACAATGTTTCAAGTTGTATTCAAAGGACTTCTCCAAGAGTGCCATCAATAGGTATTGGATCTAGCAAGATCCTTAAGAGTAGCTTTAAGATATTTCTACAAGTAGACTGAAGTTTTCACACTCAATGTATAGCCCAATCTCCATAGTCCATGTTTGTTATAAGTCTGAAGTATATAATATATATATATATATATATATATTATATATAATATATATATATATATATATATATATATATATAAGATATATCTGTATGTGTATGTGTATGTATATGTATATGTACACACACACACACATATATATATAACTCTTTTAGATTGCACCTAGTCCAATCTGAGCCTTCAAAATGACTACTTACTCCTTGAAGATGTCAAGCCAATTGTCTTAGGATGGTGGACGAGTTGACTTTTTGCCGAGTTCACAAGTATTCACAAGGCTATTTCAAGAGTTCCTTTAAATCAGTTTCAAACAATGGATTCAAGTGTATTTAACCCTTTAATTAGTCCTTCAAGAGTGCCTTCAAAATGTCACATGAGTTCACTTCAATATGCCAACAGATAGCAATAGGTCACCGTAATTCGAGCTTTTACAAGTCTGAAATAAGATTGTCAAAAGTCCAGGTGTTGGGATGGGGTCCCCTGGGTCAGTTTTGGGGTTAAAATAACCCAAATTTTGATGTAATTGTTGTAAATGATATAAAGTCTCCATGATTTGTGGATGCGGAGTGTGTAGATGATTAGGATTGAAAGGGATTTTAGCCCCTTGTTTATGGAAAGCATGAGTCGGCTTTGAGACCCACCCATGGTCTGCGAACCATGGGATTGAATGAAAAAAGGTATAAATAGGTGTGTCTTAGAGAGTCTAAGGCATGATAAAAGATAAGAAGAGATGTAATGGGTCGATAGAAGAGAAGACTTAGCACAGAGAAGTGGGTTAGATAGGAGAGAAAGGCTCTGCAACTAAGTGCACAGGGGCCTAGGTAGGGTCCGCAGCTGAGTGTGTGGACCCCTGCAACTAAGTGCGCAGGGAAGTTTTGAGTTTGTATTCTGAACTAGAAATCAATAAAGAAGTTGTTTATGGAGAAATCTTGTGTATTGTTGTTTACTTCTGTTTATGATCTATGTTGTTAATGAATAATATTCTTATGAAATATTGATCTAATGGTATGCAATTCACTTAAATAGGCCTTAATAATTGTACGCAATGCATGTTAAGTACTTTCATGAAGACTGGGAAAAATTCTATTATGTTTATTAAAATACTTAAGTAGATCTGCGCGAGCTCTGATCTAGGGTTATTTTCTAGTGTGCGTAAGTGGATGAATATACTGTTAAGGGTCCACAAAGGCCAATCCTAGACCTTCGCAAAGTTCTAAAGGTTGTTAGGATAAAGTTGCAGTACTGAAACCTAGGAGCTTATAGATCTGCGCAAAGGCAAATATAGGGTGCTAAAATACATCACTCTGATCTATGGATGCGGAAACTTGGTTCCAAAATCCCCCATACTGCTTCGAGTGACACTGCAGCCTGTGCTATGCAAGTTGTTTCTGAAAGGGCCAGTAGTGTAGGGTTTTGTTGGTTTGTGCAACTAACTCTGAACCTAGGTTAGGAGCCTCTAAGCCAACAAATGGTTCCATTGCCGGGACCAAGATCTTCTATAAGGATATGTGTGATGTCGCATCACTGAAACATGACGAAGAAAGAAGTTGAAAAGTGGTTGCATAGAAAAGTTCACGAATTCGCGACATTGGAAAACAAGAATCTACGCCTACCAAAGGAGTACTGGTTGGATAGGTATTTGTATACAGAGATACAAGAAAGTTTCTTCTGCACCTTCCCAATTGAATTATACGAGTTGTTATCTAGTTGGCAGATGACCAAGGGAGGTGGAAGCTTGATGGTCCAATAGTGTGGACTCCAGAACTGGTCGGAAGATTAGAAGCCTCTAAAGACAAAATCACGCAGGCTGTTGACCACTAGCTCGATCGAATTATAGGAAGATTTGTTACAGAATTCACATTTGATACCTCAGTCAGCTACAACGAAGTAGAGCATCAATTTTTCAAAGGACCGCGAGGTAAGTATCTAATATCTTTGAATACCTAGATTAAAATTTTGTTATGTGAAAAACGGGTTATGCCATTGCCTTGATGTTTAGAGCTATGCTAATTGGAAAAGTCTTAAGAGATAGAGAAAGATCAGGTCCTAAATATAGCCCATTGATTGGACCTCCTTCGAGCAACAATGAGGGAGTGCTATAGGCCTTGCCGTAGAGTGTTGTTTAGCTGATAAGACAGGGTTCTTTTCAGATACATCATCCATCCACTTCACCCCCACCTCCACCTCCACCGCATACACCTTTGCCCACACCTCCACCACCACTACTATCGTTGAACATGTCGAACACAATGAAGTTGCTGATTTTCGAGGGCATAGGGAGTGAAGACACATATTAGTTTTGGTTTGTTACAAATGTTTTTTGGACAACGTAGTAGATTATTGACGACAATATAAAGAAGGCACAATTGGTTACCACTTTGCAGGATCGCGCACTAACCTAGTATATTAAGTACTATTCTGAACATCTTGTGGCAACGATAGTAGAAACTAAGGCTGCTTTGAACAAAGAGTTTAGTAAGCCCAAGTTTGACTCGTAGTCAGTAGTTGGGTTTAAGGAGATGTTGTGCTATTCAACAACCCCCCATTTATTAATAGTAGTAGTTAGTATTACATTAATAAATAGGGACCCTTTAAAAATCCATCCAAAAGATAAACTTAACATTTAGGCATTTCTTTTATCTTTGGAATAAAGCAAGATATCAATCAAACCCCCCTTTCAAAAGAACTACTAAATTCTTGCCTTCCCACATATCACATGATTAAGCATCATAAAAAAACCATGTTAACCCACCAAATCTAGTAAAAATTGATTAAAAGAGGACCCTATGCTTTATACCTCGAAACTATCATATTTTTGACATAAACTAGGTCCTTAAGTTTTTCTCTTCAAAACCAAGTCTGGCATCGCATATCGCTATTTATGAAGAGCCTGCCTTAAAAGGTTATCTCAGAACAAGCAAAACATGAAATTGCGATGGCATCGTAACCTTTATCGCATCACATTTCGAGCGTTCAAAAGAACACCTCAAACCTATCATCGGTTGATATTGTGAAATGCGATCAAGACCTGAACCCACTCCTTCAATACATTACGAACAAATGTTTAGGTTTTTCGCTTATGAAAAAGGGTCTTTACATAGAAAAACCTGACAAGTAGCTATGTTTTGAGACAATAAATGAGTGGCTTGCATCTTGCATCTCGCAGAAACACAAGGGAGCATAAGAAAAGAGAAAAGGTATAATGCGATATTGCTTCACAAATCATAAAATCGTCATTATTGCAATTCAAAGGCTCGCCACCCTAGAATCCTTCTTCCCAATTTACGATGTAGACATTTATGAGAATTAAAGCTAAGGGATAACGAAGCATTAGTGGGAATTTAGTAAGATTTAACTGCATTTATGTGTGAAAATCCATTTAATGTGATATGATATCTTCTTACGTGCGTTCGAATAAAACTCATTTTATTACCTTTACAAGTTATCCACATTATTTCATTTCATGTTCATTGTCATGTTTGTGTATCCAATAGTTGTTGTTCTTCACTTTCAGGGAAAATCCACATAAAAAATTATTGGGATCTATGGTGAAGAAAGGCAAGGCAGTCATCTCTGAGAAGTTAGAAATGACTCCTCTATTTACAGATACTACATGCAGCAGAGAGGGAGGAACCTCTATGTGGGAGGCCATGTATAATATACTGGAGGAAGAACAACCAAGGATTCTGGAAATGAAGGTTATAGTTGACAGACAAGATTCCTCAGATGCCTCCATGTTTGAGACAACATGCTCATTTTTGCATCGCATAGCTGTGCGTCCGAAGATAATCCCTTATACAAACATGCTTAAATGGGTTTGATGAATCTGACATCTCAGACAGAGAATTCAAGACAAGAAGCCAAGAGGTTATGGGACCTTTTACGCCAGATAACCTGTGGCTCATGTACCACCTACCAGAGACACAAGTCATCTACAATAAGCAGCTTGTCGAGAAGTTTTCCAAAGAAAATGAGGACCCAGCAGACTGCACCTAGACCTAGTCAAATAATGAGGGAAAAATCAAGAAAGAGAATAATGGTATGTACTCTACTGCGCCTATTTTTCCCCCTCATAGTTTTGCAGTGGCCATGCTATGTAGAGTATTTGGCAAACCCGATAGTGCTAAATTCTCCCTAGAATGGCTGCATTAATAGATGCATCTGTAAACGCAACTATAATGAATTGAGCACAAATTTTGTTTGATAATTTAGCAAAAACAATAATGGAGTATAGAAGGAAAAGAAGTGTTTCTTCGAGGATTTACCCTCCATTTTTATGAGCGCCTATGTAATGGATGCAATTTGTTTTGGTTCGAAATTTCCTATCATGGGATGGAAGTGGACTATCCAAAAGCCACTTCCCATTAACATATACCATAAAGACATGTGGGAATCTCACTTTCAACCACATTTTTTCAAAATTTGTCATGGTGTTATGTTCCCTATCCACAAAATTCTTTATAATCAAGATGCCCCAATATTTTCCAAAGAAGCCAAGGTAGATATCTTCCCAGGGGCCAGATGGTTTGGAGAGGAGACATTTACGTATATCAGGGTATTTGGCAGCATTACCTCCCCCCATGTCCTCCCATACTATGTTCCAGACAAATTGATCGCTAGAGAGATAGCCTATTAAACAACTAGTGAGGTAGGGATGAGTAAAACATTAAAGGAAGCAAAAAAGGCCATTTGGCCTACATTCCCTTTACAGTGTGGAGCATTTGCATTGCACGACCTGGCATATGCATTTAAATAAGTAGAGATTATGTTATCTCTGCAATTACCTAAATTCCCTGGAAGACAATATGACCCATTCGACACTGTCAAAGACTTTACCACCATGGTGAAAATAAAATTATTTAGTAATGAGGAAGATGCATTTGATGACATATTTTTGTAGAAAAACACCTTCACAGAGGTGAAGCATATGGAAAAATTACTTTTTGATCGTGAAGATCTTGAAACCTTTTACGAGTACAAAGAAATGAGGCTAACAAAGGTCCCATTCGACCAATTATTGATTGAACCAATAAGGGAGCCTACTCCGAGTGTAAGTCTAGAAGGAGATTCCAAAGGAAATTTTGAAACTAATTTTGGAGCAGAATCCCAAGAGAAATCTACTAGGGAATTAGAGAATTCATCACAAAATGGGAAAACCAGAAGTAGGGAGTCAGAAAAAGATACAACCCAATCTACAAAAAAGACAGCTGAGAAAACTTCAGCTAGCAAACAGGATGAGATCCATTCCACCTCCACACAGACAATAAAACCCCTGGTGATTGATTTAGAGGAAGAATGGGACAACTTTAATAAAAGGCTCAATACAGAGGAACAAATGACAAAGTTGCAAACTCCACAACAGAAAACAACTCAAGAAATTACAATAGAGGAGACTGTAAATACTCAAGAGGTAGAGCACATCCCAGTTACTCCCACCTCTAAAATAGTTCTAAGAATTGAGGACATTCCCCCTCTAGATGTGTTTTATAGCCCATAACACAAAGTTGTTGTCAAAAGACAAAGGAAGAAAAGGAAATTGGATTCTACAGTTGTTACTACCCCTTATAATGAACCGATGCATGTGTCTGGAAAGACTCACCCATCGACCCATCCATGAACCTTACTGTATTATCACAGTTTGCAGATGCCTCTACTACAACAACCATCGACAAAGAAACAGAGGTGAAAATGTTGCTTAAAGAAAAAGAAAATAAAATTTTGTAGCTTGAACAACAATTACAACAAGCAAAAGCTGACAATCAAGCAGAGATACAGTTAGCTAAGATTCAACAAGAGTTCGAGCAGATGCAAATAAAACATCAAACCAGCTTAGCAGAGAAGGAAGCGCAAATACAAGGAATAATTGATCTACATAAACATGATCCAAAAATTGATCAGTTTATTACTGAAGCACTCGGCCTTAACTCTAGAAGATTTCATAATGGAATTCTTATTGCAAAACAAGCAACAAATTGACAAATCAAGTCATGGAAATGAGACTTGAATACGATGAAATCTTGAAAAATGTCTCTGATTTCATCACCTGGCAGAATTCAGAAGATGGGAGAAAAACTAACTTGCCTAAACTAGAGGAGTCACACAAAGAAATCTTATTTGCAAACTCAGATTCTCAGCTCAGAGAGGCAGAAAAGGCAACAACAAACACGATAGCAGCAACAAACAGTGTTATCGAAAATATTAATGAAAATTTACATAGTGCCAACCTTGTAGAAGAATCCATTCCAGGTTTTATTCCTAATGTAAAACAGCTTGAACCATAGTGAAGACAAACAACAGAAGAAAAAGCAAAACCAAATAGGCAAATGACCAGGTTAAACTGGGAAGCATATTGGGGACATTTAGTGAAACCTCACAGCTAGTGGATGACCCTGTGATGCCTAACCACTTCTACAGAGAAAATGGTGCCAACACTGACTGACACCGTGTTCATTGGGCAGTTGAAAGCTAAAATCAGCCAAGTGACACAGCTCAAGCCCATGATAGACATTTGCGATCTAAAGGATCAAATGCAGAATAGTTAGTCACCATGCTCATTTCTATTTTGGTTTTATTTTGCATAATTTAAGGAAGGTCATTTAAACCTCCTCAACTATTTTTGTAATAATCTATTTTTAGTTTTATAGTTTAGTATTTAAACCCCTATCATGCATTTAGAGAGGGGTCCAAAAATTTTATCAGAAACAATATTCAAAACATGCACTTCTGTACTTTTGAGGAAGTTCTGGTGAAAGTAATGGAACAAGATTTATTTTTACCTTATCTGGCATCTACTACTGAAATTGCACTTTTGTACCTTTAGGTGGTGTTGGATGGATTGAAAATAGATCAATATTGTTGAAGCACATGAGTATGACGTATTATAAATGGTACTTTTATCTCTTAATTCTTTCTACTTATGTATCAAGCAATAATTCTCTTCAAGTTGTTTATGTATGAAAGTTTGAATCTTGGTTAGCATTATTTCACTTCTGTTTGATGATGGCCTATATTTTATGATGAATATCTTATGCGATATATCTTTCACAATCGTTTCGGGTAAATTTTTATACTTAAAATATTTCATTTCTCATTGCAATTGAATGATATTTATTACCAGTTTCTTTTAGAAATTATTGTAGATCGCATACTTCAATTTATTCCCGGGTATAGTCATAATTAGATAGTGTTTAAATTAGAATAAAATGCATGTGATTATTAGTTTATAGTAGATTACTTTTAGCTAAACATCACTCTGAAATGTCACATATCACCCCATCAACACAATCATAAAATAGATTGGGAAATTGGCCCCATTATCCCCAGTTGGAGCCACTACTCCAAACGGAAAAGGAGCTGCCAACCAAGGTCCGGACCAGGTGGTTTTCCCCCATGTTGAAGTAACGATTTTCGAGGCTTCAACATTTTGGCACTAGAAGGAGGGCCTAACTATGAATGGCAAGTAAATCCAAATCAACATGCCATTCTAAGAGCAAAACTCCCTCACCATCACCTACAACTTCTCGAAAGCATTCGAAATCCCCTAATCATAAGTGAGAAGTTGCAAAGAAAATTACACAACCCGCTACTAAAATCCCAAACAAGCCAGATTATTCTTCTTCTACCGAAGCCCCTGAGGTCCAGTATTTGATTCATAAATTATAGGGGATTTTGTTATCTCAAGAATAATCTGAGTTATCCCAAGATAGTGTTACCACTCAGTTTACCCCATCACAACGGTTAACTAGAGAAAAAAGTGAAAATATTGGAATCCCTCTATTCAAGTTCCCTCTGCCAAGCTATAAGAAAGATAAGAAAACACCATATGAATCTCACAACGAGGTTCTTTCATCGACACATTCTTCATCTTCATTCATTCCATCTATACCATCACAAGATCAATCATCTGCCTCGCCACTCCAAATCGTGATTCACACGGGTACATGAACTACATCTTCCTCTACCCAATCACCTTCAACCAGTGCTACACCTTCTCCTACTCACATACAAGCAATGGCACATAATCCTCCAAGGCCATGGAAAAACCCAGGAGCTATTAGGATGGTTGGGCCTTTACATCAATTTCTAGCTCATCCAGAGAAATGGCTACCCAAATTCAATCCTGATAATGGCCTACTAGCTAAGGAACATATAAAAAATTTCATGTTGTCCATTAACGTGAATGAAATAGTGGAAGAAGACATAGTTGTGAGATTATTTCCATATACTTTACAGGGAGCAACAAGATCATGGTACTTTTTAATACCATCAAGTTCTATTAATAGTTGGGATGCTTTCCAAGAGAAAATTTTAACTAAATATGGGGATGATAGATCCATAGCTACCCTAATCAATGATCTCTCCAATTTGAAAGTCGAACTGATCCATTGAAGAAAATGTCTAACAAAATGGTTGATATAAAAAAAACAGGTAGCAGGGACTTCCTCTAAGAAATATTTTGACCATTTAAAAGGATTCCCCTGTTGATCCCACACCTGCAAATGTTATATCAAATGCCAAATCAGATGGAGAGGAGGATGAATTTTCAACAAACGAAGAACAAACGGACGATGAAGAAGTGGCAGAGTTACAAGGAATGTGGGATTTTATCCTTCCCAATGAGGAAACTCAAGAAGCATTGTCTGTCTCTACCCGAAGTAAAAACCCTATCGATTTGTCATAAACAAATTCAAAGCAGAAGGCTTCAATGCCACCTCCTGGGGACAAAACAACAGGTAAGAAATCTCCACCAAAATCCATTAAAACTACTCCTACTCAATTGGATTCTTCACCTTCACCTAAAACTCTGATAGTTTCTGATGAAATGGAATATAATATTGGATGATATGAAGAAAAATAGGGAAAACATCACCTTTCACAAGCTTAGCAAATTGAAGCATCAACAAAAGCTACTCCTTAAAGAACTCAAAGCAGTACCTACTGCACTGCTTCCCACTGCCGTGATTTCACAAGTTGCCCAAGAAATAGGAAGACCCCCTAGCATCTCTTTAAACAAGATTGATCCAACCGACATCACTTTAATTGGAGGAAGATCTAAATCTCATACTCCTCCATTTCTCCTTACTTTTGAAGTCTTTAATAAGAATTTACACAAATGTTTAGTTGATTCAGGAGCTTCATCTAACATCTTACCTAGAACAGTTTGTGCAAAGTTGAATGTTCAGCCTCAGAAATCTGTTGTACGTATAGTATAATTAGATCAATCTCAAGTCGAAGTTGTTAGGGAACTTAACCAAGTAACCATCAGAATTTCATCAAATCCTAAAGTTTGTCAAGTCATTGACATACTTGTAGCTGATATTCCTGAGTTCTAGGGCTTAATCCTTAGTAGAGACTGGTCAGAAAAACTTCATGGTTATTTTGCAACTGACTAGTCTCACATGTGGTTTCCCTATAATCGCAAGGCAAATCAAATAAGGGTTGATCACGAGAAACATCAAAAGTACATAGTAACAGAACTAGAAGGAGGAAATGAACCAGTCGCATATAGTAACAATATCATTGGAAACTACTCAATGGAATCATTTCTAGGGAATTTCAACACTCACACTTCACCTTTCTTAGAAAATTTTGTTCTATCTCAAGTCGAAATTTCTTCCCAAATAGACACTTCTAAATGTGTAAACTTTGTAGATAAACCTGCAATTAGATCATTATTTTGGAAATTATTTTTTGATGGATCTAAATTCAATGATGGAGCAAGAGCATGATGCATATTAGTTAGCCCAGAGGGGGAAAAGACTATGTTAGCATGCAAACTTGAATTTGATTGCACAAACAGCACTGTTGAATATGAAGCATTAGTTCAAGGTTTGTATAAGGCAATTAGCCTTAATATCAAACACCTCCAAGTATTTGGAGATCCAGAAATTATAATAAGATAGGTGACAAATACTATACAATGTTTGTCAGGACATTTGAAACACTATCAATCGTTAGTCCAAGACCTGAAATTTCAATTAACAAAGTTTAATATTTCCCCTATTCCTAAACTCCAAAATGCTAGTGTCGATCTTCTAGATAATTTCGCTTCCAAACTTATTCCACTAGAGTATTATAGCCCTGATCGATTTTCCATTGAATTAATCTTTAGGCCTTCTATTCCCAATAATATCACCAACCGGAGAGTATTTAATAACAATTCAGATATCATAAGCTTCCTGACTTCAGAATTCTCTTATGATGACCAGATAGTTGATGAAGACCAGCATGATAACCATCTTAAACAAGAAATAGTCAATAACACTATACCAAAATCTGTAGTTAAGTTGGAAGATCTATATGACCTCAAAGATGGATTTAAACGATCCACCAATTCAAAACTTCAGAGTTCAACTCTGAGGTTTGAATTGATTAATCTTGGGACTAACCTAAAGCCTCAAAATATTAATCTAGGTCTCGGACTTACGTCAGACGAAAAATTAGCCTTTATAGGTTTGTTGAAGAGGTACAAGAATGTCTTCGCATGGAACTATGAAGATCTTAAGACATACGACACCTCTATTATTCAACATACTATTCCCATGACATCCGATGAAAAACCTATTCAACAGAAATTAAGGAAGATCCATCCTAATTTAGAAATTTAGATTAAATCTAAATTGCTGAAAGCCAAGATTATTTTTACTGTTAGACATTCCCAGTGGGTCTCCAATCTTGTCCTAGTCAGAAAAAAGAATGACAATATTCGGATATGTATATACTTTCGCAATCTCAAAAAAGCTTTCCAAAAGGAAAATTTCCCATTGCCCCCTATGGAACAGATATTGCAATTAGTTGCAAGCTCAAAATAATGTCTTTCTTGGATGGATTCTCAGGTTATAATCAGATCTTAGTACATCCATATGACCAACTGAAAAATACATTCAGGAAAAAATGGGGCACTTATTCTTATCAGAAGATACCATTTAGACTGATTAATGTCAGTGCCACTTTCCAAAGAGCCATGAACATAGCCTTCAAAGGTTTAGTAAACAAATAAGTAGTAATCTACTTAGATGATATAATTGTATATTCCAGAAAGCGCAGTAATCATCTAAGGGATTTAAAGCAAATCTTTGAATGTTTCCAAAGGTATGGGATTTATCTTAATCCAAAGAAGTCTTTTTTCATGTTAGGTGAAGGAAAGTTCCTTGGATTCATTGTGTCCAAAGAAGGGATTCATATTGACCCTGACAGAATTAGAGAAATCTCTAAAATGCCTTTACCGCATAACAAAATATCAATGCAGTCTTTCCTAGGTGAGATAAATTGTGTTAAAAGATTTGTCCTTGACTTCTCGAGAATTGTTTTATCTCTTCAATATATGATAAAGAAAAATTCTCTGTTTAAATGGGGACACTCAGAACATGAAGCTTTTAACTTGATAAAACAAGAAATCATAAACGCCCCATCTTTAGCAACGTCGAATTTTTCAAATCATTTAATTTTATATATTTTTGCTTCCGAAATCATATGTAGCCATATTGACACAAGTAAATCAAGAAAAAGTTGAAGCCCCAATCTCTTTTTTTATCTCCAATTTGCAGGGAGCTGAATTGAATTACTTAAACATTGAAAAACAAGCCTTTGATATTTTCAAATCAATAAAACAATTCAGACGGTTTCTCCTCAAAACCCACACCAAAGTAATAGTACCATTCTTAGCAGTAAGAAATCTATTAATACAAAGGGATGTAGGTGAGAAGAGAGAAAATTGGGTTATATCTTTGCAAGAATATGACATCAAAATCAAACCAACAAAAGTTGTAAAAGGTCAAGGTTTTTGCAGGATGTTGGCAGGAGCATCAAATCTATCAACATCACAACATTAAGGTGACGATGTACAAGTCTATGAGGTTAGCCTTAACGACACTAAGTCAAGATATCCTGATATCATATTTTACTTGAGAAATGGATATGCCCCAACCCAGTTAAATTACACAAAGAAAAGGGCCTTGAGATTAAAAGCTAGACAATATCAAATTGTCAATGATGTGTTGTTTAGAATAAATTATGATTATGTTTTACTTATATGTCTTGAAAAATATGAGGCAAAGAAGGTGTTGCAGGAACTTCATGATGGACTAGTTGGTGGTCACCTTGGAGGAGATACTACAGCACATAAAATCCTGCATGTCGGTTATTACTAGCCAACATTATTCAAAGATGCACACAGTTATGTAAGGAAATGTAAAATTTGTTAGATAGCTGCTGGAAGACAGAGGAAACCCACATTACCATTACAACCAGTCAACATTGACCAACCATTCGAGCAATGGGAATTGGACATCATAGGTGAGATCGTTCCTCATTCTTCTAAGCGGCATAGATATATCCTTACATCCACTGGTTATTTCACCAAATGGGTGGAAGTAATTCGCCTCAAGGTAGCCAATTCTGAAAACTTTATTGAATTTATAGATCAATTTATCATTACTAGATTTGGCCTGCCATCTGCCTTGATGTTTGATAATGCATCTTATTTTTCAGGCAATGCTATGACAGAGTTTTCTCTTAAAAGAGGTTTTAATCTTATGTACTCTACTAATTATTATCCGCAAGGAAATGGGTTAGCTAAATCCACAAACAAGAATCTCATTAGGATTATTAAACGAACTGTTGACCAAAGCCAAAAAAACTGGCATAAATCTTTAATGTTTTCTCTATGGGCAGATCGAATAACACAGAAAGCCTCCATTGGCACTTCCCCTTTTAATTTGGTCTATGAGAAAGAAGTCGTCTTACCAAAAAATGCAGCTATTCCCTCTTTAGCCTTAGTTCAATTGATTGAAGAAACTCCTTCCTCATCTATGCAAGTTAGAAAATTACAAATCCTTAAGCTTGAAGAGGAAAGAGAAAAGGCCAGGATCACACATGCACATCATCAATAGTTAGTCAAAGCCTCCTTTGATTCAAATTTTGTAAGTTCAAAATATTTTCAACTCAGAGATCTAGTATTCAAATGGGATAAAGCCCACAAAGAGAAAGGTAAGCATACCAATTTCGAACAAATGTGACTTGGCCCATTTCAAATTGTGGAACAAATAGGGCCATCAACTTTTCTATTACAAGATTTATTAGGTAAGAGAGAATCTCTACCTGTTAATGGGCATATTTTAAAGAAATACTTTCCATAGAAGATGATCTCTATTGTTCACTATATATTATTGCCTTTAGTTTATATTTTTTAAGAAAGAATAATACGAGTTGAAAAACATTTAATTTTGGCTTTACAAAGGATAGTCTCTTTTTAATTTTGAATTTTCGCTTGTGTAAGTAAAGATTGTTATGAAAGCAATATTCACATATGAAATATATAGTTAAGTTATATTGCTTCAAAACTACCTGTTCTATGCCTAAATTATCTTCCTTTGTTGAAACTTAGCTTTAGAAAGAAGTATTTCCTTTACACCAATCAAGAAAAGTATCAATAACAAAGCAAAGTCTCTCTACATAAAAGCATCTTTAAAACTCTACAATTGTCATTCGAAATCTCTTAAGGAGCCAATGATTCTCCCCACCTAATCCGCTTTCATTTTTAGAGTGTAATTCTAAAATATACTTAAACTTAAAGGATAAGAGGTCTCATCAAGAGTCGGCTTACCATGATCATAAGATTATAACCAACTGACATTACCAATACTGCATATAAAAACATGGTAATGGCTTAAGATTATATTAATCAAAAGACAAGGGGTCTCATCAAGAGCCAACTTGTTCAGTTAAGTTACAAATCAAGTGAATGGCATTGTCAATTTTGGTCACCAAACCAAGACATTGTCCTTTAAGAGATAAAAGATGAAAATTTGGAGGAAGAATGAATTACTTCAGAAAATAAAGAAAGCAATAAGTATATAAACAAGCTTATCTTTAAGATTGCATTTTGATCTAGGTGGGATACTAAATCATTGCTAGTTACAAGGTAACCCTATCGAGGCTATGAACGCTTGCTAGCAGCATAGGCTCTACCTATGACAACTGAGTATACCAAAAACTAATCTGAGGAGAGTCTCCTTGTTTTTATCTTTAAAACCAAGTAATGACTGATGTAGACAAAGTGACTTTCTTATGAGAAAAGAATAATCAAAAGAATGATAGTTCAGTAGATGCTGTTTTATTATTAACGAGTAATATTACTTCCCTTATATTCCATGTAATTTTTATTTTTATTTTCAAAGCTTTCTTTATTTTGGAAGTTTTAGAAATTAAAAAAAAAAACACTCCGAGATAAGTGGTTCTTCCAAGTGAATATCCAATTGTTGTGCTATTCAACAACCCCCCATTTATTACTAGTAGTAATTAATATTACATTAATAAATAGGGACCCTTTAAAAATCCATCCAAAAAATAAACTTAGCTTTTAGGCATTTCTTTTATATTTGGAATAAAACAAGATATCAATCAAACCCCCTTTTGAAAAGAACTACTAAACGCTTGCCTTCCCACATATCACATGATTAAGCATCATCAAAAAACCTTGCTAACCCACCAAATCTAGTAAAAAATGATTAAAAGAGGACTTTATGCTTCATACCTCGAAACTATCATATTTTTGACATAAACTAGGTCCTTAAGCTTTTCTCTTCAAAACCAAGTCTCACATCTCATATCGCTATTTATGAAGAGCCTGCCTTAAAAGGTTATCTCAAAATAAGTAAAATGTGAAATTGTGATGGCATCGTAACCTTTATCGCATCACATTTCGAGTATTCAAAAGAACACTGCAAACCTATCATCGGTTGATATTGCGAAAAGTGATCAAGCCTCAGACCCACTCCTTCAATACATTATGAACAAATGCTTAGGTCCACCGTTTATTAAAAAAGGTTATTCCATAGAAAAACCTAACAAGTAGCTATGTTTTGAGACAATAAACGAGCGGCTCGCATCTCTCATCTCGTAGAAATGCAAGGGAGTGTAAGAAAAGTGAAAATGTATAATGCGATATTGTGATATGCGATATTGCTTCACAAATCACAAAATCACCATTATCGCAATTCAAAGGCTCGCCACCCTAGAATCGTTCTTCCCAATTTACGATGCAGACATTTATGAGCATTAAAGCAAAGGGATAATGAAGCATTAGTGGGAATTTAGTAAGAGCTAACTGCATTTATGTGTGAAAAGCCATTTAACGTGATATGATATCTTCTTACATGCATTCAAATAAAACTCCTTTTATCACCTTTACAAGTTATCCACATTATTTCATTTCAGGCTCATTGTCATATTTGTGTATCCAATAGTTTTTGTTCTTCACTTTCAGGGAAAATCCACAGAGCAAATCGTTGGGAGCTATAATGAAGAAAGGCAAGGCAATCATCTCTGAGAAGTCGGAAATGACTCCTCTATTTACAGATACTACATGCAGCAGAGAGGGAGGAACCTCAACGTGGGAGGCCATGTATCATATACTAGAGGAAGAGCAACCAAGGATTCTGGAAACAAAGGTTACAGTTAACAGACGTGATTCCTTAGATGCCTCCATGTTTGAGACAACATGCTCATTTTTGCATCGCATAGCTGCGCGTCTGAAGATAATCCCTTATACAGACATGGTTAAATGGGTTATTGATGAAGCTGACATCTCAGACAGAGAATTCAAGACAAGAAGCCAAGAGGTTATGGGATCTATTACACTAGATAACCTGCGGCTTATATACCACCTACCAGAGCCACAAGTCATCTACAACAAGAAGTTCGTCAAGAAGTTTTCCAAAGAAAATGAGGACCCAGCAGACTGCACCCGAACTTGGTCAAATAATGAGGGAAAAATCAAGAAAGACAAGAATGGTATGTACTCTACTGCATTATTTGTCCCCTTCATAGTTTTGCAGTGGCCATGCTATGTAGACTATTTTGAAAACCCAATAGTACTAAATTCTCCCTAGAATGGCTGCCATTAATAGTTGCAGCTGTAAATGCAACTATAATGAATTGGGAATTTTTTTTTTCTAATAATTTAGCAAAAACTATAATGGAGTATAGAAGGAAAAGAAGTGTTGCTTCAAGGGTTTACCCTCCATTTTTTATTAGCGCCTATGTAATGGATGCAATTTGTTTTGGTTCGAAATTTCTTGTCATGGGATGGAAGTGGACTATCCAAAATCCACTTCCCATTCACATATACCATAAAGACATGTGGAAATATCACTTTCAACCACTATTTTTCAAAATTTGTCATGGATTTATGCTCCCTATCCACAAAAGGCTTTATAACCGAGATGCCCCTAGTTTTTCCAAAGAATCCAAGGTAGATATCCTCCCAGTGGCCAGATGGTTTGGGGAGGAGACATTTACTTATATTAGGGTATTTGGAAGCATTACCTCTGCCCATGTCCTCCCATACTATGTTCCTGACAATTTGATGGTTAGCGAGATAGCCTATCAAACAGCTAGTGAGGGAGGGATGAACAAAACATTAAAGGAAGAAAAAAAGGCCATTTGGCCTACATTCCCTTTACAATGTGGAGAATTTACATTGCACGACCTAGGCCATGCATTTAAAGAATCAGAGATTATGTTATCTATGCAATTACCTAAATTCCCTGGAAGGCAATATGACCCAGTCGAGACTGTCACAGACTTTACTGCCATGGTGAAACTAAAGTATTCAGTAATGAGGAAGATGCATTTGATGACATCTTTTTGTAGAAAAGAGCCTTCACAAAGGTGAAGCATATGGCAAAATTACTTTTTGACCATGAAGATCTTGAAAACTTTTACAAATACAAAGAAAGGAGGCTAACAAAGGTACCATTGGACCAATTATTGATTGAACCAATAAGGGAGCCTATTCCTAGTGTAAGTCTAGAAGGAGATTCCAAATGAAATTCTAAAACTAATTCTGGAGAAGAATCCCAAGAGAAATCTACCAGAGAATCAGAGAAGTCATCACAAAATGGGAAAAGTAGAAGTAGGGAGTCAAAAAAAGATACAACCCAACCTACAGAAAGACAACTGAGCAAACTTAAGCTAGCAAACATGCTGAGATCCATTCCACCTCCACACAGCCAATAAAACCCCTGGTGATAGATTTAGAGGAAGAATGGGACAACTTTAATAAAAGGCTCAATATAGAGGTACAAACGATAGATTTGCAAACTCCACAACAGAAAACAACTCAAGAAATTATAGGAGAGGAGACTGTAAATACTCAAGAGGTAGAGCACATCCCTATTACTCCCACCTCTGAAATAGTAATGAGAATTGAGGAGATTCCCCCTCTAGATGTGTTTTATAGCCCACAACACAAAGTTGTTGTTAAAATACAAAGGAAGAAAAGGAAATTGGATTCTACAACTATTACTACCCCTAATAATGAACTGATGGATGTTGTCTGGAAAGACTCACCCATCGACTCGTCCGCTAACCTTACTAGACATCCATAGTTTGCAGGTGTCTATGCTACAATGAGCATCGACAAAGCAACAGAGGTGCAAATGTTTCTTAAATAAAAAGAAGATAAAACTTTGTCGCTTGAACGACAATTACAACAAGCAAAATCTGACCAGCAAGCAGAGATACAGTTAGCTAAGCTTCAACAAGAGTTCGAGTAGATGCAAATAAAACATCAAACCATGTCAGTAGAGAAGGAAACACAAATGCAAGGAATAAATGATATACATAAAGATGATCCAAAAATTGATCAGTTTATTACTGAAGCACTTGTCTTGAACTCCTAGCTAATGCAACAAAAAGAACTATTATGCTAGAATATTTCGCAATGAAATTCTTATTACGAAACAAGCGACAAGTTGACAAATCAAGTCATGGAAATGAGACTTGAATATGATGAAATCTTGAAAAAATTCTCTAATTTCATCACCTGGAAGAATTCAGAAGATGGGAGAAAATCCGACTTGCCTAAACTGGAGGAGTCACACAAAGAAATCTTATTTGCAAACTGGGATTCTCGTATTAGAGAGGCAGAAAAGGCAACAATAGATGCGGCAGCAACAACAAACAATGTTATCAAAAATATTAATGAAAATTTACATAGCACCATCCTTGTGGAAAAATCCATTCCAGTTTTTCTTCCTAATGTAAAACAGCTTGAACCACATTGGAGACAAGTAACATAAGAAAAAGAAGAACCAATTAGGCAAATGACCCGGTTAAACTGGGAAGCATATTGGTGACATTTAGTGAAACCTCATAGCCAGTGGATGACCCTGCGATGCCTAACCACTTATATGGAGAAAATGGTGCCAGCACTGACTGACGTCGTTTTCACTGGGCAGTTGAAAGCTGAAATCAACCAACTGACATAGCTCAAGCCCATGACGAACATTTGCGATCTAAATGATCAAATGCAGAACAATTAGTCACCATGCTCATTTCTATTTTGGTTTTATTTTGCATAATTTAAGGAAGGTCATTTAAACCTCCTCAACTATTTTTGTAATAATCTATTTTTAGTTTTATAGTTTAGTATTTAAACCCCTCTCATGCATTTAGAGAGGGGTCCAAAAATTTTATCAGAAACAATATTCAAAACATGCACTTTTGTCCTTTGAGGAAGTTCTGGTGAAATTAATGGAACAGGATTTATTTTTACATTGTCTGGCATCTTCTACTAAAATTGCACTTTTGTACCCTTAGGTCGTGTTGGAAGGAATGAAAATAGATCAATATTGTTGAAGCACATGAGTAGGACGTATTATAAATGGTACTTTTATCTCTTAATTCTTTCTACTTATGTATCAAGCAATACTTTCTCTTCAAGTTGTTTATGTATGAAATTTTGAATCTTGGTTAGCATTATTGCACTTTTGTATGATGATGGCCTATATTTTATGCTAAATACATGAATAATTTCTTATGCGATATATCTTTCACAATTGTTTTGATTGACTTTTTATACGAAATGATTATTGTTTAACGATTTCATTTCTCGTTGCAATTGAATGATCTTTATTACCAATTTCTTTTAGACATTATTGTAGATCGCATACTTCAATTTATTCCAGGCTATATTCATAATTAGATAGTGTTTAAATTAGGATAAAATGCATGTGATTATTAGTTTCAATTAGATTACTTTTAGCTTAAACATCACTCCAAAATATCACATATCACCCCATCAGCACTATCATAAAATAGATTGGGAAATTGGTCCCATTATCCCCAGTCAGAGCCACTACTCCAAATGGAAAAGGAGTTGCCAACCAAGGTCTGAACTGGGTGGTTTTCCCCCATGTTGAAGCAATGATTTTCGAGGCTTCAACAGAAGATCACAATGAGGGCTAATGAGACGGCTTGGAAGTTAGATTAAAGGTTGAACTGTGTAATTCGTGAAGCTAATATGCAGCTCACAGATGGTCTACATCGTGAGTGGTTCATAGCTTTGCTTCTACCCCACGTGAGGATTGCTTTGTTGCAAAAAAAGATAGTAACTCAGGCAGAAGCTCTTGAAATAACGATGAGGTTGCATGTGACGCATATGCAAGATGTGACCTTGGGGGTACAACAAATTCACTCTCAGTTGCAGAGCCTCTGTTTGGAATTGCAGATCTTCAAGAAAGAGGAGACTAAACAAGAGGTGCGCATAGAAGTTTGGTGTCTGAAGTGTAAGAGCTAGGGGCATGATAAAGACCATTGTCCTGTATTTGCAAACTATATCATAGGAGGGGGACTGATTCCCCTGAGGCTAGAAGCTCCAACAGGACTAAGCGTCGAGGCTATGCTATTGTGTTGTTAATTTATGGTATGTTCTATGCTTAGAGCAATTTACTTATTTTTCTTATTATTATCCACAGATTAGCAATCACATGTACATTAAGTAAAGTGCAGATAGAACATTAAACAATCGACAGAAAACAAGCCAAGACAAGAGACACAAGATGTGGTGGCTAGCTAGGGACAAACCCTAATATGGGGAAACCCTTTGATCGAATCTTCTTTTATCTTCAATAATTCAGCATAGAGAAATAGTACAAAAGTTTGATTTATTCCAGCAGCATCAACGACATCAGCCCTAAACTAGGGTAGTCAATATCTATCAAACCGGTGGTCGGATCACCTTGATTCCTTCACCAAAAAATGTGGCCTTTCAAGGAGAGTCAATTTCACCTACTGCGCAATCCAAAGAGAGAGAATGATGGTCAATGCTGGTAAAAGTTCTGAACTACAGTTGCAGCCCTAAAATTTGCATCCTTCCTTCCACACGTGTGAGAGAATAGTCCTTTCTGTGCAGGAGCGAGAAGAGACTCTTTTATGTGCAGTAGAGAGAGAGAGAGATGTGTTGAGAGTGAAGTGTGTAAATGAGGAGAATATTCCTTGTATTTATATGCAAAACGTTGGGGTTGAATAGATGCAACTGTTGGGCTTCTGAGCCTACATAACTTGCTGGCCGACTTTGAAAATTAGTCCATAATCAAAATAAATTCATATCTCCATAAATACTTATCGGAATCAGATGATCTTTAGATCAATCCTACGCCTCATGATGAGAGGAATCCAAGAAAAATATAATCAGACATGAATAATGTTAAAATTGGCAACTAGGACCAAACTTCATGTGGGTCATCGTATTCATGGTTGATAATATTTTTATTAGATTCCTCTCATCGAGAGGTGTAGGATTGATCTAAATATCATCCAATTCCAATATGTATTTATGGAGATATGAATTTATTTTGATTATGGAATTATTATCAAGCTGACCTACAACTCATGTAGGCTCAGAAGCCCAATAGCCACATCTATTCAAACATCAATACTTGTGTATAAATACAGGAGGAATTTTCCTCATTTGCACTCTCTCGTCTCATCACATCTCTCTCTCTCTCTCTCTCCTGTGCAAAAAAGAGGTTCTTCTCTATTGCGCAGAAAAGAGACTCTCTCTCACACATGTGGAAGGAAGCTGTTGAACATGAAGCTGCAACTGAAGATCGAAAGTTTGACCAGTGTTGACCATTAGATCTCCTCATTTGAACTACGTTGTAGTTCCATCTAGACCTCCTCTGAAGGCTGCATTTTTTGGTGGTGGAATCAAGCCAATACGACGGTCGGTTTTCGAGATATCGACTGCCCTAGTTTTGATGATGAAGCCGCTAATGCTGATGTTGCTGATCTAGGGTTTGCTACTACTGATATAAATCAGATTTATTGTACTATTTCTCTCTGTTGAATTATTGAAGATAAAATAATATTTGATCAAAGGGTTTCCCCACACATTGTGGGGTTTGTCCCTAGCTCGCCGCCACATCTTATGTCTCTTGTCTTGGCTTGTTTTCTGTTGATTGTTTAATGTTCTATCTACACTTTACTTATGCACATGTGATTGCTAATCTATGAATAATAATAATAAATAAAAGTAAATTTCTCTAAGCATAGAACATAACATAACTTAACATGGAATCAGAGCTTAGGTGAAGACAAATCCCGCGCAAGAGCAAGAGCAATCACCAAAGAGAAGATTGGCAAGGCTATCCTAAAAGAACTATGGGGTCCTCATTACTCTTTCCTACCGATGACAAGCTCCGTGAGAAAACTGACTATCATGGATGGAAGATGTCTATCGATCTAACCTTAGAATATCAAGGAGTGTTGGACCATGTGAGAGGCAATATTGTTGAGCCTCCATCAAATACATTCACTGTTGTTAGGAACAAATGGAAAGCTAGAGAAGTCAAAACAAAGAAGATCATCTGGGACTATCGATAAGCACTTGGTGGCCTACATCTCCGACCTGAACACCTCCAAGGAAATCTACGATAGACTGGTGAGTTTATTTAAAGTTAATGATTCAAATCAAGTTTTGTTTCTTAGAAATGAGCTGAAGTAAATTAAGAAGGGTAAAGATGAGAGTATGCAAGCATACTTCTTAAGAATCACAAGATCAGGAATGATCTCCTATCTATTGGGGAGACTATTACTGATAGGGAAATGGCACTCACAACTCTTGGAGGATTACCATCCAAATGGTACGTGTTCAGGACTACTCTTTTGAACAATAATTTAATTCCTATTTTCGAGGAATTAATGGCTAGATGCATCAAAGAAGAAACCAGGGTAGAAGAGCAAGAAATTCCCATGCCTAAAGGTCCTCCTGCTGCCTTTTCTTCTCATGCTAAGAAAAGAAATAATTCCGGGACTAAATAAAAAAGAAGGGCTGGACCTAAGGGTGGAAGAAAAGGATGATGTTACATCTATTATAAAGCAGGTCACTATGCAAGGGAGTGCCCTGACAGAAAGGACTCACATTGGGACGATGATCAAAATCCCTCTGATGGCAATCAGAGGAATGACAAATTCAATAGCAAAGGCAAGACGAGTGTTGGGAATGAAGGAAGAGGACAACCATTCAAGAAGGCTAGATATTCCAGGATGTATTAAATGCACCTGACCTCAAAAAAAACCTGGTGTCCATCTCGGTAATGGAAGACAAAGGCTACAAGGTAACCTTCAGCGATGGCAAGGTACGTATATGGAAAAATAATGTTAAAGATACCTTTAGTCTTGGGTTTCATGTTATCAGGTCAGTGGAAGTCTGTTAGGTGTCATGTCTTATGACACATCTCTTCAGTCTGAACTTTGGCATCATTGGTTTTCCCACCTTCATTATAAAGCTCTACCTGATGTAAGACAAATGGTGAAAGAGATGCCCGAATTCCAAGTAGAGAAAGAAGGTATATGTCCATGATGTGCCGAAGGAAGCTAGAAAGGGGACCATTCCCCTCAAGCCAAAGCAAGACCTCCGACATATTACAGTTGGTTCACTCAGGCATACCTGAGGCTGGCATTAAGAGGGAGACTACTACACCACATATTCCTGAGCATAATGATGTGGTGGAAAGGAAGAACTATACGATTGTGGAAGTTGTTCATGCCATGTTCCATGATCAAAGACTTCCGAAGTTTCTAGGGGTAGATGATGTAACAATGCCTGATGTGGAGGAACCTATGGATCCTATTTATACACATGAGCCTTCCTCTTAAAGTAAGAAACCTAACAGGTATCAGGGATACCTAACCATCATGAGCATGATCATACAAAATGAGACTTCATCATTCTTAGATGTCGTCAAGCATCAAGTATGGAAGGATGCTATGACCGAAGAATATGAGTCTATTATGAAGAATGATGTCTGGGAAGTAGTTCCCAGACCCTAGGACAAGATAGTTGTCACTTCTAAATGGCTTTACAAGATAAAGCATGCAGAAGATGGAAGTACGAAAAAGTATAAAGCTCGTTTTGTTGCTCGTGGCTTCTCCCAAAAGGAAGGTAAAGACTATGATGAGATATTTTCACCTGCTGCCAGATATACGACCATCCACTTGATCATAGCCCTTGCGGCTTCACAAGGATGGAACCTACATCAGATGGATGACAAGACTGTGTTCTTGCATGGTTCGATCAAAGAAGAGGTCTATGTAGAGAAACTCGAAGGATTTGAGATTTATGATCGAAAATCTCATGTATGCAGGTTGAAGAAGGCTCTCTATGGGCTGAAGCAAGCACCCCGAGCATGGTATGAGAGGATCGATAGCTACTTGATTGGATTCACTAGGAGTGAAGCTAGACCCTAACCTTTAATTTAAGGTTGAAGATGACAAACCTATCATACTGGTGTTGTATGTGGATGACCTATTTTTAACAAGTGCAAACCCTCTCATTCACAAATGTAAGAGGGAGTTGGCTTCTGAATTTGAAATGAAGGACCTAGGACCGAGACACTATTTCCTAGGACTTGAAGTGTGGCAGAAGCCAGGGGAAATTTTCCTATCTCAAGGAAAATATGTGGTGAAGATATTGGAAAGATTCAGTATGGTGGACTGCAAGCTTGTGACTACCCCGATGGAGCTTGAATTCAAAATGTTAAGCGGTAGTGATGTTGGACCTATTTTATGAAATACCATCAAGTATCGACAACTCGTCGAAGCATTAATGTTCTTAGTGAACTCTCGTCCAGATAATTGCTTCGCAATCAACACGTTAAGTCAACATATGGTTGAATCTCACCACATACATTGGATTGGTGCCAAGAATCTGTTGAGATATCTTCATGGCACATTTATTTATGGGTTAAGATACACTGCTGGAGATGTGAAACTACTTGGATACACTGATGTTGATTGGTCAGGCAATATGGAGGACCATAAGAGCACTTCTGGGTGCTGCTTCTCCTTGGGATCTGCTTTGATATCCTGGATGAGCAAGAAGCAGAAGTTGGTGGCTTTAAGCACCACCGAAGCATAGTATATTGCTGCTAGCATGGCCTCCTGTGAGGCAGTCTAGTTGCGAAAGCTCTTCAGTGAGCTGTCTAGATTTACATTGGATACCATCGTGATCCTATGTGACAACCAGAGCGAGATTGTTATGAAACCAACTCACAAAAAGATAGAAAATATAGTTTAACACCTTAGAATTTAGCCTCTTCGAGGGGGCAACCTCCTTTACATTACACTAATGAACAATTCGTGGATCGTTCAAATGAAAAAACCTCCTTTCTATATATAGGAGTCTAAGGGGCCATAACATAACCAATCCGACCTAACAATAATAATACAAAGGCACAAAAATAACAATAGAGGGATTCTATGGGGCACAGTAATAACAATATGGGGACAATAGGGGCACAACAATATTAATAGGGGATACAACTACAATAGTAATGGGGGCATCACTAGTATTATAGGGACCTAACATGCCTCTCTCCTTCAAAAAAGTGTTGTCCTCAATGCTTGAGTAGTTCTGGATGCTCTCTATATAAAATTCTCATCCTCCCATGTGGAATCTTCAGCGGATAAGTTCTTCCACTTGATGAGATACTCCAAAATGGATCGATTTTGTAGCTGTCAAGTTCTTGTTTCTATGACTGCTTCGGGTTCCAATATAGTTTTTCCTTCCTCGTCAAGTTCTGGAAATATTGTTTGAACTGGGATCATGTCGCCTATAACCTTCTTTAAACATGAAACATGAAAAACTAGGTGCACTTGAGAAGCTGCAGGAAGCTCCAATTTGTATGCCATAGTACCAATCTTTTGCAACACCTTGTACGGACCATAATACTTTGGTGATAATTTATTATCTTGCTTAGCTTACTTGAGGGAAATTTGTTTATATGGTTGTAGTCGTAGGAATACCCAGTCACCTACATCAAAACTTCTTTCGCTACGATGTTGATCTACTTGTTGTTTCATTCTATTCTGCACCAACACAAGGTTATCCTTTAAGAGTTGGAGAACTTGTTGATGATGCTTGATGTGATGTTCCACTGCTTGAACCTTAGATTTTTCTCTTAAATATGATGTGATGGATGGTGGTTGATATCCATAAAATGTCATAAATGGGGTCATTTTTGTTGCAGTATGGAAGGAAGTGTTATACCACCATTCAACTAGAGGCAACCATTTGACCCATTATGTCTGTTTATCATATACAAAGCAACGAAGATATCCTTCCAAACATTTGTTTACTATCTCAGTTTTCCCATCAGATTGAGGATGATAATATGAGCTATTAGCTAACTAGTACACAAGACAAGAAAATAATTATTTCCAAAAATTTCAGTAAAAAAATGGGATCTCTGTCACTTACATAATTTTGGTTCATGTAGGTTTTGAATTGTTTCCATAATGCAGTAGAAACTGTACTGGATTTAGATGGATGTGATAATGCACAAAAGTGTGCATACTTGGTAAGTCTATCAAATACCACCATGATGACACTCTTTCCCTCAGACTTGGGTAAACCTATAATAAAATCCATTGAAACCTCCTCCCAACGTTGGCTTGGAATGGATAAAGGTTGTAATAGATTTGGTGTCTTAATTGTTTCAGCTTTATTTTGTTGGCAAACCAAACATTCCGCCACAAACTTTTGAATATCCGATTTAAGGCCTTCCCAAAAAAATTCCTTCTTAACCCTATGGTACATTTTTAAAAATCCTGAGTGCCCTTCTAAGGGAGAAGCGTGCAATTCCAAAAGAATCTCTTGTTTGAGTTGGGAATTCTTATAGAGATATAAGCGATATTTGTACCATAACGAATCATTTTTCGAGCTAAATGTATCAGATATACTGGAATCTTGTTGTAACTTTCGAATAAGTGCCCACACTTCTTCGTCATTCTTCCGTTCCTCCCTTGCTTCGTTTATCCAATCTGATTGGATAATAGAAATGGCACACAACAATGCTTCCACATCCTCATCCTTTCTTGAGAGTGCATCTGCCACCACATTTGCTCCCTTTTTTGTAGATGATTTCAAAGTCATAACCCAACATCTTTGTGACCCACTTTTGTTGCTCTTCAGAGGATAATCTTTGTTCTAAAAAGTATTTAAGGCTATCATGATCCGTTTTTACCTTGAAGTGTTCTTCCCATTAGGTAGGGTCGCCATTTCTTAAGTGCATGGAGTATTGCCAACATTTCCTTCTCATAAATAGCTTTGTGTAAAAACTTTCCCTTGATTGGACTACTTTCGAAAGCAATGGGTCTTTCATCTTGCATTAGAACAACACCAATTCCATTTCCTGAAGCATCACATTCCACAATGAAGGTTTTCGTGAAGTCTAGTGTAGCTAAGGCCGGTGCTTGGCACATTGCCTCTTTAAGATGTTCAAAGGCCTTGTTGCTTCTGGAGTCCATGAAAATGCATCTTTCTTCAATAATGTTGTTAGAGGTGCTGCTATTCTCCCATAATTCTTAACAAACTTGCGATAATACCCTGTCAACCCGAGAAATCCTTGCAGATGCTTTATGGAAGTGGGGATTTTCCATTCCTTAATGGCTTTAATTTTGCTAGGGTCTACCTTAACTCCATGAGATACAATATGACCCAAATATTCCACCTCCTGGACTCCAAAGAAACATTTGGATCTTTTTGCATATGATTGTTTCTCCTTCAATAGTTGTAGCACCCTGTCAACATGTTCAACATGATCCTTCCAAGACTTGTTGTAGATTAGTATATCATCAAAACATACTAACACAAATTTTCTAATCAAGGGTTTGAAAATGGAATTCAACAAACCTTCAAATGTAGAAGGTGCATTGGTAAGGCCAAAAGGCATGACCAAAAATTCATGGTGACCCTCATGAGTTCTAAATGTTGTTTTTGAAATGTCTTCAGTCTTCATTCTAATTTGATGATATCCTGAATGAAGATCCAACTTGGTGAAGTAAATTGATGCATGCAATTCGTCCAATAATTCATCAATGACAAGAATGGGAAACTTATCTTTAATGGTGAGCTTGTTGAGCTCCTTATAATCCAAACACATGCACCATGATCCATCCTTCTTGTGTAGCAATACTATTGGAGTAGAGAAAGAACTTTTGCTAGGTTGAATTATACCAGCCTCTAGCATTTGTACAACCATACATTCAATTTCACTCTTTTGGGCATAGGGATATATGTACGGCCTGATGTTTGGAGGAACACTTGCTGGAATCAAATGAGCAGCATGATCATGATCACGAATAGGTGGGAGAACTTTGGGAGTCTCAAATACCTTGGAATGATTTTCCAAGGCTTTTTGGAGATTTGGAGAAATAGATGATTTTGATGTGGAAACATATAGCAAACATAATTGTGCAATTGCACCTCGTTGTTCCTTTTTTAGAAGCTGTGTCATACCGTTATAGCTGATTATCTTTCCTAGTTTCCCTGCAATACCCCTTAATTCAACTTCCTTTCCTTCTATAGAAAATTTCATGAAAAGATAAAAATTAAAAGCTATTGTACCCAAGGATTGTAGCCATTGGACTCCTAGTACAACATCAGCACCTCCCATTGGAATGGAAAGCATTGGGCTAGTCAATACATATTCTCCCATGGATAGCTTGATATTATGGCACTTTCCAGAGCAATTTATTGTTCCTCCATTTGCAACCATCACTTGACACTCTGGTGCTGGATTTAGGAAGCAATTCAATTCTTTTGCTACCTTACAATGAATAAAATTGTAGGTACTTCCTAAATCAATCAACACTATTACCTTTTTCTTCTTGATTTATCCTTCTATCTTGATGGTTTGAGGAGTGGCAATTCCCACCAATGCATTACAAGATATGGTCAGATTCATTTCTTCTTTATCTAGGCTTTGTTCCTGGAGTATATCCTCTTCTTTTGACCTTTCTTGCTCCTTTTCTTCTTCCTCTTCACAATATATGCAGAATAATTTCTTCTCAGCACACTTATGACCTTTAGTGTATTTGCTATCATAAATGTAACAAAGCCCTTTTACTCTTTTTTCTTCCAATTGTTGTGGTGTCAACCTTATAGGTTGTGGAAGAATAGGGGCAACAACACTTCCATCTTTATAGTTGTGAGTGGTATGCTTCCTCATTTCCATAATTTTGCTTTCCATTTTTCTTGCTAACCTGAATGCCTTCTCTAATGAATTAGGTTCCCAAAGGCAAAAATCATGTTGGATATTATCCTTTAAAGACCCTATGAACACATCAATCGTATGCTCCTCTGGAATATCTTTTACCGTTATGTTCAATTTTTGGAACCTCAATGTGCTCCATTATTGAACCCTTTTGTTTGAGACTTATCAATTGGCTAAAAAAAATGTTTTTTTTGTATCCTCATAATGTGCTACCAATTCTTCCATAAAAATTGCCCAAGTGATAAATTGTTTACGAGAGCAAAGCCATTGATACCATACAAACTGATTTGGTTCCAAATATAAAGTTGCCATACATACCTTTCGTGTGTTTTGCACATTATTGAGATCGAAAAATTGATCAATCTGTAATATCCATGTTGCGGGATCCTTGCCATCAAACTTCCTCATATCGATATTTGGAATATGGTGGGTCTTCGATCCAACATTAGAGTCTATGAAATCATGATTAACATTTATTTTGTGCTCATCATGACTTTCTTTTACTACCATTTCACCGTTAGTAAGCATTTCTTGTAGAAACTTTATTAAATCTGTCTTCAAATCTGTCTTCAAGTCTTCCATGCCTATCTTCAAATCTTCCATGCTTGTCTTTAAAACATGCATCTTAGCTTCTACATCTTTCTTAAACCATCCATCTTAGATTCTGTTGATTTTTGTGCAAGTGACACTTGTTGCACTTGGTCTCGTAATTTTGGTATATCATGTTGCATTTCTTCCTCTTCTTCATGAGTCATGCTAGAGCTTTCAGGTTTCCTACTAGGTGTTTGCATTTTTCTTTCCTCGGGGCATCAATTACCGATAATAATTCTTTACTATGCCCTTTTAATTCCTTCAAACTAATTTTTGAAACCAAGCTTATGCAAAAATTAAAAAAAACTACACACCTTTTTTCACTTTGTAGGAGCTCAATACTGAATCTGATGTATCTCTGTAATTTCGGATCATCTATTTCTGAAATTGTGACCTGTAGTAGCCCTATGCATCCTCTTTCCAATTCCCCCACTATGATTCAAATTGGTTTCTCGAGGAAAGAGTTATGTAAATCTCCCACAATGACCTGATTATAGACTAGTTCAGTAGAGCGAACTTGTACGACATGCCACGAGTCACTGTTTTGCCCTTTGTCTCTAAAAGCTATAAAGAAGAAACAAAAAGTTTTACAAAATTTCAATCTGATGATCAGAGAAAAATTTATGACAATTTTCCCCAGGTCACTTGTTTGGGATGTAATTCAGGAGTTTGCAAAAAGACCAACTTCCTCAGATCATATCTCTGCAAATATAGCGCGAAAAGCTCTAAACTTTGGACCCGAGCTGCAGTACGATGTCTTCTCAAATGGGTTTTTGTTTCAACTTCTGAAACATCGCAGAAAAACATTTATAGCAAAAATGCCACGATGACCTGTTTGGAGCAGTGAAACCCTAGAATCCAAAGCTCTGATACCAAAAGTTATGTAACCAGCTCAAGAAAAAGATAGAAAAGATAGATCAACGCCTTAGAATTCAGCCTCTTCAAGGGGACAAACTCCTTTACATTACATAAATGAACAATTCTTGGATGATTCAAATGTCAAAACCTCCTTTCTATATATAGCAGTCTAAGGAGTCATAATATAACGCAACTGACCTAACAATAATAATATAAAGCCACAATAATAACACTAGAGGGATTCTATGGGGCACAGTAATAACAATATGGTGACAATAGGGGCACAACCATATTAATAAGGGGTACAAATACCATATTAATGGGGTAATCATTAGTATTATAGGGACTCAACACTAGGATTGGTGGTGTAATAGGAGTAAATAAAGGAGGTAGAAGAGGTGGAGGAAGAGGAAGAGGAGGTGGTAGAGGAGATCTAGAACCTTTTGTATTTCCCATCCTCGATGAAGATACCACAACCACAATGAAAAATATCTCACCCTCCATCCTTCCTAATTTTAATGGATTAATAAATGAGGATCTTGAAACATTTCCCTTTGAGTTTGAAGTCTTGTGTTGATCTTATGACTACTTTCTTGATACTCAAAGTTGAAATTGTTCCCAGCCACTCTTAAAGATGCAACATTAAAATGGTTTATGGGCTTAGGAGTACATTCTATAAGAACATGGGAAGAAATGAAAACTACATTCTTACAAAAATACGATGATTATTGTATGCCTCATAATCTTAAAGATGAAGTGTTTAAAATAATGCAAAAATAAGATGGAAATATTGAAGATTTCATTGAAAGATTTTCTTATAATGTAAAAAGGGTTAAAATTCATAATCTAGATGAAGAAACGTTGAAATCTCTCTTTACTAAAATCTATCAGAGATGAGTGGATAGATCTTCTCAATCTGATGGGTAAATGAGATATTTCTCAGTTATCATTTGGAGATATTTGTGAGTTATGCATACACATTTAAAGACGAAAGACAAGAACTAGGAAAAATCCAGGAGATCCTATTATGTCTATGATTAATAAATCTGTAGCTGGTATAGTAAGTAGCGTTGAAATAGGAAATTTTCTTGACAACTTTAAAACTGATATTTTGGGGAGTCTTAGTGAACAAATAGATACCCTTAAAGTAAAAAACAAGCAAAAAGCTTAAAATGATGCATTATCTATCTTTTTTCCAAAATGTAGAAAGAAGCATGCCTTGAGAGAATTCCCTCTTGAATTAAAAAGTGTGGAAACTTGTGTCATATGTGTAGAAAATCACAATACAAAGGAATGTCCTTCAATACCAAGTCTTAAATTTTTCTATCAGGAGGAAGTAATGCCAAATAAAGTATAACCTCTTTGTTTTACTTCCAAGAGACCATGGAAAAATCCACAATTGAATATGACCCAAGGTTTCAACACTCAAACGTATGCACAACCATAAAAAATTAATTAGACTACACCCATGCCTTCGCACCCTTGGCCTCAACCTTGGGCACAAGGATGGAAAAATCCTTATGGAAAGTACCCTGAATATCCTCCACCCTACCCTGTTTTTCCACCACAATATCTTCCTCATCCTATTCAACACTCTCAACCTCAAAATCCAAACCCACAACTTTTACTACCATTTCCACAAAATCCAAATCAATTTCCTACTTAGCCACTTCCAAATCCAAATAATAAAAATTCACAACCTATTTACAACATGGAAGGACATAATTTCCAAACTTACATGATAACTCCAATAGATCTAAACAGTCTCCAACTTAGATCTGGTATAGTATTGGAAAAGAAGTCACCATCTGTTGTTATCTAGGAATCTGTAAAATATGACCTCTCTGAGAAAGAGACATGTTCTCATCAAAAGGAAAATTCTCAAAAACAAACAACCATTGTACATTCTAATGATATTCCAATAAAATCAACTCTCATTATAGAACAACCTTCAGTCTCTATTCAAAATCCACCTTTTCTTGAAAGATGGAAAATTGACAAAGGAGTAGAAAAACAGATTATGTTCCCTGATTATGATATGGTGGATGAAATGAAGAATGTTTGTATAAAAATTCCTTTGTTACAAACTATGAAAAAAATACCAATATTTGCAAAGACAATCACAGAGTTAAGTATTAAAATACAAGGAAGAAAAAGGAAATAAGTTGAAAGAATCCAGTTAGTTGGAAAAATTGAAAATATCATGATGGGAAAGACAACAGTTCAAAAATATCTAGATCCAGGAAGTCCCATTGTGAAAACACACATCAATGGTGTTGACATTCCAAACACATTGATTGATTTAGGAGCAACTATCAACATCATGTTGAAAAGTGTGGAACAAGAAATGCTAAATTTAGAATGTGCTAAAAATAGCATTTCTGGGTCCCTTCCTATTTATAGAAGTCCCTAGTCTATCTATAGGAAATAAAATTAATTTTGGTCTTAACAACAGTTTGAAATATTAATTAATTAATTCAGTTGAGTTAATTAATTAAGGAAATTCGAATTTGAAGTCTTTGTGAGCATGCGCATGAGTTTCCTCCACTAATTGAGGGAATAAGCATGAGTTCTATAATGAGAGAATCAGTTGAATTAGTTCTAACCGGTCAAGTCCAGTTAGATTATTTTAACAAGTTGTTTGGAACATAAAACTTCTGATACGCAGATTTATATGTTTAAATATTTTTTTAAAAAGATAAATAGAGAGATGATGCCATTTACAATGGGGTTTCCTGGCTTAAATACTGCCACAAGCACCCTTTAGGGAAAGGGCATGATCTTATGATCGTCTCCTTTTATCTAATTAATCCTAAAATTAAAAAATAAATCTAAAATTAAAGACTAACTATTTTTTTACATAACATTGCCTTCCTCTTGAAAGAATGATTTGTCCGCAAAGCATATGTAACGACGGATGTTGTTGACAAAATGCTTCATTCTCCAAAGAAGCGTTTTCTTCGAGTAAGTTCTTCCACTTGACCAGATATTCCAAGATGATCAAAGTCACACATTGTAAAAGGCCTTGGATTAATCTCTCAATTTCCGTTTTTTGGAGATGTGGATATAGGTATGGCTTGATGTTGACGGGGTCTGACCCTACCTTAACTTCTATTCTATGCTCAATTTCCCTATTAGGCGGCATCTTCATAGGTAGGTCTTGAAATACTTTTTCATCTTTCCGAATCAAATCTTGTATCTCTGGTGACTCTTCTCTGGTCATATTTGCAAATAACATTTCTAACTGGTGACATTGTACTACATAAGTGGGTGCTCCTTTTTGACTTAGCTTCATCATCTGAGATGATGATACAACTTGATTTTATAGTGCTTGGAATCCGTGCAGCTTGTACTTCTGACCTCCCCATTTGAATTTTATAAATTGTACTTGATGGTTGGCTGCATAAGTACCTAAAGTTCGTAGCCACTAGATACCTAAGACTACATCTACTCCTCACGATACTATGAAAAATGGAGACTCTAAACTGAAGTCTTGAATTTGTAATTTAACCTTATGGCATTTCCCCACCTTTTCAATCTCATTACCATTAGCTATCATCACTTTCATGTTTGGTAAGGGGAATGAAAAGATATTGAGTCTCTTTGCCATGGTTGCATCTAAAAAATTGTGTGTGCTTCCAGAGTCGATGAGAACCACGACGTTGTTCTTATTTATGTGTCCTTTTAACTTTAAGGTCTGAGGTTGTGATATACCTGTCATGGATGATAATGACACTTGCGGAATACTCCCATCATCTAATTCTGGTGAGAATTCTGGGGAATCTATTTCTATGTCAGAATCTTCACTGTTTGAATCATTGGTTGCTTCACAATTATATAGGTTCTTTGGTTCTTTTCCTTTAGCACATCTATGTTTGGGGTCCCACTTCTCACCACAACATTTACATTTACCGTCCTTTATCCTTTGCGCTTCCACATTAGATTTTTCATCTTCACGATGATGTGGTAGAACATATCTTGTATTATTTGAGTCCACATACTGGGGTATCCTTAGTCTTGAATATGTTTTTTTTGCTTTTGACCAAAATATTGGTTCAAATTTCTTTTTGGTTGTTTTTTCTTTCCGTCTTACTACTTCTATTGATGTAATGTCATGCATCTCAAGTTCTTCTTGTAAATGGGTTTTGAGTCCTGAGACGTATGATTGAAGCAGACGAGATTCTGATAACCGAGGTACTTGTGTTACTAAGGTCTCCCATTCTTGAGTGTATTCATCCACACTTCCTTTTTGTCGTAACTTGATGAGTTTTGAAAAGAACTCTTCTTCTTTTACACCTTGGAATATTTTAAATAAGGCATCTTTAAATTTTCTCCAGCTAATGACGTGTGTTGTTTTTTTCCACCACATATACCAGTTATATGCTTCTCCTTCCATTTTCATGGATGCATGCCTTAGCTTTTCATCATCGTCATCGATGTCATATATCTCAAAGTATTCTTCTGCTTTGTTTATCCATGCAACATTGTTTTTTTCGTTTCCATCGAATTTAGGCATCTCGAATTTTGCCCTTCGCTGGTATGTTGCTAATGGTTGAGTCAAAAAAGGGTGTTGATTGGTAAAGTTATCCCAGAGTTTCTTGTTTGTAAAGGCCGTGTTACTCATTTCTTGGTGGGGTGTTGCTGAAATTTTTGGGGATTCAACTTTGTCATGAGAGTCTATTGACTTTGTTGAATCTAATCAGATGTGTTCTTCATTCTCTTCATTTTCTTTTAGTAGTTGTTCGAGTGTACAATTCGTCTTTTTACATAGAATCTTAAGCATTGTTAAGACTTCTCTGATGTTTACTTCTGTTTAGGCATGTTGGTTTTCCATTTTTATTTCTATTCGATTTGTCGTATCCTGAAGATTTTTTATTTGGTCAGCCTGTCCCTCAAGCTTGATCTTGAATTCATTTAATCTTTTACTGACCTTATCGTGGTTGCTATTTATCTTATGCTCCAAGTCCAACAATTTTTTTTTAAATCTCCCATTGTGATTGTCGACATCGAGCGGGTTTGCGGAGGCGTGTATTTATCTGCGAGTGTAAATAATTGATTTTTTTAATATAATTAAATTAAATTAATTAATTTAATTATATGACATAAGTTGTTGACTTTTTATTTTTATTTTTATATATATCGTGAGTGGACAGTCGTCTGGCTAAATGGTTTCGCTAAACGGTCACCTCTGACAGTCACATTCCAATGGAATGTCATGCTTTGTTGATTCTTCAAACCTTCTCGTTGTCAGACAGAGATGTCGCAGATAATAAAAACCATGATCTTACAACATTATCACCATAGATGGATTTTCAGTGTACGACTCACCGCAGATATAAAAAATGCTAGACTTTGTTGGATTTTTCTAAACCGTTTTCCATAGAGCCCACGCTGTGGGACTGAGGGAATTAACACAGGAAAAGGAAAACGCAGGGAAATTGGTGGATGAATGGCGCGGGGGAAATCAGTGGATGAGAACAACTTTAAGCGAACCACGGACAACGAAGTGGAATGGTGACAGGAAATGGTGGTAGGGCAACAATTCAGTGGAATCAGTGTGTCTAGGATGGTAAGCTGAATCGGTGCAACAGTGGACCGGTGTCGGAGGGTCTGGCAGCGATCAACATGAATACATGACGTCAGCAGGGAATTTCAGACAACGATAGTAGCTGGTGTATCGGGTAGAAGGCAGTGGTAGCTGGTGTGGAAGGGAAGAATGGTGGCTGGGTGGTGAATTGGACAACGAAACCCAACAGAAGAATGGTGACAGGAGCCTGAGCGATGCGACAGTGGATGTGACCGAGGGTCGTTGGCTCTGATACCAATGAAACATAAAACTTCTAATACACAGATTTATATGTTTAAATATTTTATTAAAAAGATAAATAGACAGATGATGCCATTTACAATGGGGTTTCCTGGCTTAAATACTGCCACAAGAACCCTTTGGGGAAAGGGAATGATCTTATGATCGTCCCCTTTCATCTAATTAATCCTAAAATTAAATAATAAATCTAAAATTAAAGACTAACTAATTTTTTACATGACTTTGTTAAAATAATAAAATATAGTTTGTTAATGCTTGCATGCATGTGACAACTATTATTTTAGATAACTGAGGATTCGCTCATGGATAACTGTTGCATGTCAGTTCTGTCAGAGACCCAATTGAGATTAGATGTGGGACAGTGTACTATCAGATGCTTAACTATTTCTAGTAAGTAGTTTTTGCATGGTTGAGGAACTAGTGTTCTCAAGGAATACGTAGTTGGACCATTGGTTGTTTTTGGTATGTTGGAATTAATAGCATATGCTTTTACTATTATTTCCTAAGAAAACTGTGTAAGGACCATAGGGAAAGCCTATATAAACAGGGCTTGGGTGGTTCATGAGCCATATCTTCATATCTTCATAGTTCATTGAGAACTGAATAGCTTGAGAGCTAATTCATTTTGTATTATGAAGAGGATCTCAACTTGATTGATAATAAATGGTTAGGGTTTTATGCTGGTGCTTTCCCCTGGATTTATCTTGTGTTATGTGTGATTAATTCTCTTGATCAGTTATGCATGTTTCTACTTGATGTTGCTCATGATTTCGATTATGCTTCTGCTTAATGTTTTGTAGAAGTAGAACAAGTATTATGCTTTAGGACATTGCATATATCGGTTTGTTCTACAGGTGAAATTTCTACACATTTAGCTGCATTCCCAGTTAGGGTATGTTGAAATAGTCTCAACCTGATTGAATCATCTATCAAGGAGTTCGATGAACACCATAAATAGAAAGTGGTTATATGCGCTCGGATATTCACTAGTCTTCCCTTTGAATTTGGGTATGTCCAATGAAATTTTGGTTGGAACTGGAGGCCAATCTGAGTTGTATCAAATTGGATCATTAGTCAACTTTGATAGATCTAGCAAGTTTAAAGTTTTATAAATACTATTATAAAACATATTCTAGTATATATGTTTTATAAATACTAATATATTTCTACTAATACTTTAATATATAAATATAATAAAAGTAATATATATATATAAATAGTAATATATATTATATATTAATACTATATATATTATATATTAATTCTATTATATAGATATTAATATATTAATAATTATATAATATTACTATTAATACTTTTATAGATATTAGTATATAATACATTTTTAGGTTTTAATATTATTAAGTTATATATTAGTATTAATAATAAGTTATATAGATTAAGTTTATAAATATTAGGTTATATAAATATTAATGTTATTTAGATATTAGGTTTTATGATATTAATATTAGTATATATATTAGGTTTATAGACATTAATATTAATATATATGTTAATCTATGTTTTATGGGTATTAATTAAATAATATTAATTTATAAAAATCAATATTAATTTTAAGTTTAATTTTAAATCTCATTATCTTTCAAGCCGACCTGTGCTGTCCCTTCAATATTCTTCCCCTCATAAGTATTTATCTCTTCCTTCCCGCTCTTCTTTTATCATCTTTCTCTTAACCCTGATGATGGATCCCATTTGGGATTCGAAACGTTGGTGTAAAAATTCTCTTACTATGGATTCTCCGATCAAAGATTCGAAAAGCACACACCACAGATCTCTGAAATCCAAAGTTTAAAGTTACCAAGAAAGGTAAGTGCGAAGGACCTTGAGGATTACACTTGGTCTAGGTATAATTTCCAATGTTCTAAAAAGAATGCCTTGGATTTGTGAGGGCACCAGGTTTCCTTAAGTAATTCATAGAAAAACCTGAACCATAAGGAAAACCTTGTGGCCTAGAAAAAATCGGAGTTTGTCCAACTCCTGCCAAAAAATTTCCATATCCAATGAAATTCAACCTAGAGAGATGTTGAATGGAGTAGAGAGCCCTTGGAAAGGGTTCCATGTCTTAGCAAAGGGAGAAAAACTCTGGAATGAACTCACATAGGAATATGACATATTCCCCTGTTGGACAAAAGAGAACTAATTCTCGGCTCCAAGTCCGCTAATAGCTAGGTTAGTCCATCCTTGGAAAGGATTATAACTTTGACCTGTGGAGGTAAAAGGTATTGATCCTAAAGATGGGTTAGAATGTGGTATATGACCACTCCCAAAAGGGAAAACCTAAAAAGAAGTTGACCCACTCGCCATGGAAGTCATAGACATGGAAGGAGCAGATGGAAAACTTAATGGAACCGAAGGAATTGCATTAGTAGGCATTCCAAAGGGGAAAGAACTAGTGTTGGAGGCAAAAGCTTGGGTTCCCCCACTCAAATATGGAATAGACGTAGAGCCAAAAATTTCAGTGTTATGAGTGATTGAAGGTATGGAAATTATACCTCCTCCTTGTACTAATAAAGGAGTTTGTACCCTAGTGGCACTCATGGTTGAAACCATGCTCCTAGCAGTGGCCATCGAAGGAAAATATCAATATAGATCGGGGTTCGAAGGCCTGTGGGTCGGAGTCCCAGCGTATAATAAAACGTCCAGATAATCGGGAGGAAGAGGAGAAGAAGGATTTAAAGGAAACTCAGGGAGTTCTTCAAACTCTATAATGTCTTCTGATTGGAAGAGGACTCTAGAAAGGATAGGAGTGTTCCTCTCCAAACCTCGATGTACACTAGGTCTATTCTTTGAATCAATATATTGAACCGGAGGATCAATATTCAGTGCGTCTACTACCACTAATTGGAAATCACCTGCAAAATTACTCCTATGCCTTCTATAAGAATGCTCAACACTCATAGGTGATAGCCCATGAAGCCTCCTAGACCAACCAATTAGTCGATCGACCACTTTTAATTATTTTAAGAGAACTAATTAAAGACTCAAAAAAAATTATAAAGCTAGGCGAACTAGGAGCAAAGAGGACTCTCTAACAATGTCCCTAAAAGATACAGTCAATCAAGCAACTTCCAATTATTTCTAATGCGGGTGATGAGGGCCAGACACCAAAATACAAGAAAGTGAAATCAAGGACCTTCCAAATATAGTTTGGGATAATGACGGCACAGGCCTACTAGTGAAGGTAATAGAAATTGTTACGCTGACCTCTAGACAAAAGCCTTTGCTGGTACAGGCACCCAAGCGTCTCAAGGCTACCCTCCAGAAGTACTAATGAATGTGATGCAACATCTACCTCAGGTGCTGCATGATTCCCCTCTGCAACCACCTATGTGATCCCTAGGAATAACAACTATGGGCACTAGTTCGTATCAAAGTCCAAGTGGAACAGCCTCGGGGCAGGATCCAACAACTAGGAGAGGTGGTATCTCTCTTCCTTGTCTTCACTCTTCCTCGTGCTTGACTCCCAGTCACGGAGCTTTCCCGATCATTCTAACGACGTTGGATTTCACTAATTATTCAACATCTAAGTTTAATAGTTTGAGTGGCCTTGGAGAGTTAACTCTCCACGCACCTATTCCAAGGCCCTAAAGAGCTAGACTTGTAGGTGCAATTAATGAAAAATTAAAAAATTGTTCTAGTTCTTTTTAATTAAGTGCTCGATTTAAAAGGTTATTCTTTAGGTCATGGGTACAATGAGAGTGTAACTTATGGTGGTTTGACGCAAAAGAAATCAATAGAAACTTAGCTGTATGCAAATGCAGCTATTTTCTTTGATGAAAAGAGATTTCTACTTGGTTCTACAAAAAACTTAATAAGAAAAAAAAATCAGAAACATACTCCACACACTCAAAATCTAACAAAAAGACTAAAAATGCTTACAATGCAAACTGACCTAATGCAAACTATAATGATGATGCAAGATCCTATGAATGCTCATAGAAGAAGAAAAATTGTTTCTTTACAAGATAAATAGGCCAACTTGACTACAAAGAGGGCATACATTCAATGAAAAGCTTCCCTTGAAACCAAGCAAAACCAACCAAAAAAAGTTCACAATTGTTCAAAAACAACGAAGAAACCAAAAAGAAAACTGAAAGAAAAGGAAAGGCAAGAACTATGTTTTTGTCTTTTTCTTTTTAAAAGAGCCCAAAGAAATTTTTGAGACCATTAAAGACTACTAAACTTCAAAGACCAAAAACAAGCATAAAGTGTCCCAAAATTCATAAGTTATGCACATCACCAATGTAATGAAACTTGAAACGATAAAGGACTACAAAATTCCATAGATTGATCTGAACAAGTGAACAAAAATATTCAGCAAACCAAAAGAACGTCAAGAAAGACTTTCAAGATTGCCAAAGAGGCACTCAAAAACCATGAAAAACAAAATACATCAACCAAAAAGGGAAAGAAAAGTAAAGTAATATGAAAATTGGGTTATAAGCAAAACTACAATCAATTTCTTGTTCCGTAAAGTCAGAACAACCAAGAAATTCCACAAGAAGCCTTGAACCCAAAGCTCAAACTGAAACCTTACTTAAAAAGCAAACCCTAGGCTAACTAGGTTTTTCAACAAGAGGAAGATTAGGAATTGAAAACTTGCAAGAAAGCAAAGCTTCACTAATAGTGAATGACCAAAAAATAGCAAATAACACCAGGAAACAATCTTAATTGGGCCAAATATTTTGGAAAATTAATTCAAAATAAGGTATATGCGACTGTGTAAAAACACAAAGGCGTGTATACACAACTATAATAGAGGAAACTTGCATATACATGAGTCTATTTGAAGAAACTAGCGTGTATACGCTACTATGTCCTCTGATAAAAGCGTATATAAAGATCAATCAAGAAAAACAAAAAATCAAGGCTTGATCCAACAAATCAGACTTGATGCCCAGGAAGCAAAAAGGTCATAGACACTATAAAAACAATAAACCAACCAAATAGACCCTGATCAAGGAGAAACAACCCAATCTAGGAAACACAAGAATGTTTTCCCCAATGGAGTCGCCAATTATGTTACGGTTAAATTCACCCTAGGTTGTTGGGTTGAGAACCCCAATAGAACAGAGGGCTTACAACATAAAGAGGCATGCAAATAGGTAGTCTTAATACTTAAACTACTGAAGTAGGAAGAAGAGGTATTACTAGAAGGTCCTATGTTTGAGGTCATTACCATAGGGTCCAATGCTTTAGAACCCGCACTCATTCAAGCAAAGCATATACAACAATAGTAATAGAAAGCATGTTCATGATATAGGTGTTAGGTCATATAAGGATGTAAGAAAATAAGCATTAACATAATATTTCATAAGCAAGTCATAACATAGATTATTGCATTAAGACCTTAAATATCAGGAACAAAACAACACCTCTTTATTGATGTAAACTAGAGAAAGTACAAAAGAACTAAAACCTGATTCGTCTGCCGACTCCAATCGAAACTGTCCTCCGGATCCGTCCTACTCGGGCCTCAGCAATCCTCCTCCATAGGTATACACACGGATGTCATAAAGGGATGAAGGACATCTCAATAAGGAAACAAAGGTTTCCTATGACTCGGGAGTGCAGAAGGCACAAGGATTTCTTCAGACTTGATCAGGGATGTAATCAACTATAATATCAATATCTAATATTTTCTCCTCCTTTAGGCCTTCCCATGGAGGTCTATTTATACTTCTCCAAATTAGTTTTTCAGTTGGGAAACAGTTGGCCCACGGGCTACAGTAGGTGAGTAATAGGCAAAACCCGTAAACTCCACCCGAATTTGAGATTATATTTTTTTTAATTTTTTAACACATATACATAAGTTAAATATAGACTGATCCATGTGTACACACTTTTTATATTTGGAAAAGCAATGTATGGGATTTAAAACATTGTTTTTTAGGATTTAGACCAAGTCTAGAAGGGAAGGGTTTCCCTAAGCCATAACACAGAGCATCAAATCTACCAAGGGTGCTAAATAGTGCTATAACACTTCTGAAAGGTACACTAGAGCAAGATGACACATTCAAAGGGTGTACTTTGGAAAAATACACCAAATCTTCCTTTCACGACAAAGATAGTCGAGCACATGCAATCCTGGATCGAGTCCAATTAGATGTGTGTGGACCGTTCTTGACAACATCCACGACCAAGCATAGGTATTATGTTATATTTGTTGATTATTTTTCTCATAAATGTTGGATGTTCTTCATGCAAAATAAATATCAGACGTTTGCAGAGTTTTGTGAATTTAAAGCATTGGTCAAGAAATATACTGGCAAGAAGGTTAAAGCTCTCAAGAGTGATAACGATGGAGAGTATGTGTCGAATGATTTAGAAAGAGAATTGTGCGGAAGAATGCATTCAATGAAAGCTGAAAACACCTCATAACCCACAATAGAATGGTGTAGCTTAAAGGAAGAATAAAAGCATAGTAGGGGCCACATGGGTGATGTTGCATGATTAGGGTCTACCACTACACTTGTGGGCGGAGGCATGCAACATAGATGTTTATTCGCAAAACAAAATCCCTCATCAAATTCTTGGGATGAGTACACTACAAGAGGTTTTTTCAGGGAAGAGACCAGATGTGGGTCACTTCAGGATTTTTGGTTCATCAGTCTACTTCCATGTAATCAAAGATGCACGGAAGAAGCTTGAGCCAACAACATAGTTGGGAATATTTTTGGGGTACACTGGTACACCTCACAACTATCGGGTCCACGTGCCAACCAACAGGATAACATTGGTTCACGTGGATGTAAAATTCGATGAAGAGGAGGCCATGAGATGTTCCCTTGAGATGGATCTTCAACTACATGTGGTTGAGGTCTAGCTTTTTAGCTCCTAAGGAGGAACCTCATATTGATGTGGAGTAGCCACATGCAAAGGATCAGGGAGTGGAGACACCCACTCACGCAGAGTCTTCCAGAGATGGGAAAAAGTGAACAAGAGAGGTTGACAGGTTATTGCATGATGCGAGGGAGAATGTGGGAGCACCCACATCATAGCACAGGCAGAGGAGGTCACCAAAGAGGTATACTAGATACACGGCTCTTATGAGCAGATGTGTAGAGACAGAGCCATCCTCTTTTGGGGAAGCAGTGCAACAACTGGTTTGGGTTGATGCCATGGTTGAGGAGTATTACTCCATTGTCAGAACAGTGTTTGGGATGTGGTCCCAAGACCAGCGGAAAAGTCAGTGGTGAGTTCCCGATGGATTTACAAGGTAAAGCAAGTAGCAGCTAGTAGTGTGGAGAAACATAAGGCCAGGTTTGTAGCCCGAGGATTTTCTCAGGTGGAGGGGATTAATTATGATGAGACTTTTTCTCTTCAAGGCACTCATCCATCAAATCCATTTTGGCATTGTCAGCGCAAATGGGATGGAAGATACAATAGATGGATGTAAATACAACATTCCTTAGTGGCATGATTAAGGAAGAGGTGTATATTGAGAAGCCTAAAGGTTTTGAGACTTTCAACCGAGAGTCACATGTGTGCCAATTCAAGCGGGAATTGTATGGGTTGAAGCAAGCACCTCATGCTTTGTACACTAGGATCGATAACTACTTCACCAGGTTGGGCTTCACCGAAGGTGAAGAGGATGTGAACCTTTACCATATTGTGGTTGAAGGTAAATTGTCGATTATTGTTTTATATCTCGAAAATTTGATTCTAACATATGATGATAATTTCATCAAGCCTTGCAAAGAGTATATTGCAAGAGATTTTGAAATGAAGGACTTAGGGCTCATGCAGTACTTTCTGGACATGGAAGTATGGCAAGGTGATGAGGAAATTTTTTTCTCTGAAGGAAATTATGCCAACAAGATATCGAAAAGGTTCCACATGGAGAGTAGTAAACCCATGGAGACTCCTCTAGCAAGTAACTGGAGGAAGGAGGATGCTACTTCTGGTGAAGTAGTGGAAGCTACTATTTATAGGCAGCTTGTGGCTTCACTCATGTATTTGGTGAACACACAACCAGACATGTGCTATGCATTTAACTAGCTTAGTCAAGTGATGGTTAAGCTGACCAAGTTACATTTGGGAGGTAACCAAGAATATGTTGAGATACCTTAGAGACACTACTCATTATAGTTTATGGTATAGATGGAAAAAGGGAGTGAAGCTTAAAGGCTTCACCGATGTAGATTGGGTAGGGATTCCATCTGACAGGAAGAGCACATCAGGAGGGATCTTCTGTATTGGGTCAACAACTATTTCTTGGTACAATAGGAAACAAAGATTAGTTGCATTCAATTCAGCAGAGGCAGAGTATGTGGTTGTGTGTCAAGCAGTGTGTGAGGATATCTGGATGGAGAAGAGTCTGGTTGGTTTATTTGGTCAGCAGATGGATCCAACTGCGATTTACTATGACAAACATAGTCATATCAAACTCTCCGAAAATCCAGTTTTTCATGATTGGTCCAAGCATATTTATATCTAGTATCATCATCATCGAGATTGTGTTCAAAGGAGAATTATGTTGTTGGAGTACATTCCCACAAAGGAGTAAGATGTAGATATTTTGACAAAGGCTTTGTCATGATGTAAATTTGAGTTTCACAAAGACAAAATTAGGGTAGTTAATAATCCCTTTCTTGTATTGATGGAGTGTTAAAAATAACAACAAGAAATTCCAATTTAATTTGTCCTTGAATTAAATTGTGAATTAAATCGAAATTATATTCTCGTAGCAACTCGTAATAGTTAATTAAGTTAAATTGACTTAATTGACTTAGGGAATTCAAGTTGGAAGTCTATCTAGAGTCATGTAGAGTGATCCCTAAATTTTAGCGACCCAGGTTGAGTTCTTTGGAGCTTTAATTAGATAACTCAATTTAATTGAGTTATAGTCAGTTAAACTAGCTCTAATTATCAGAGGAACTAGTAGAGGTCTAGTAGTGGAGTACTGCACCATTACATCACCAATACCTCATCCGAAATGGAGCAGATTGGGCAATGTTGTGATAATTCCCCATTCATAATAAAACCCAAGATGTTTATCATTTGTTTATCAAGTGCTTAAGGATTCACCATTTTTTCTTAATTAATTAATTCCCATGATAGTTTCTTACGTAAATGTTATAAAAATTTTAACATAAAACATATGATGAACAACAACAAAATAAAAGCGAAGAACATCAAAATACAACACATAACACAGAGATTTGATGAGGAGTTCACCCCTCCTGGGCTATGTCTCCTTGGTCCAACTTGTAATGCTTGGGCCTCTCTATTTTTCTCCAAATTACAACAAAAGTGTGTTTACAATGCTCAAATGCCTCTGAACCATGTCTCAATGAGTTCAGAATAGCCAAAACTGCTAGAATTGACTCTTTTTTGTAACCCATTTAGATAAGAACTGAGGAAGTTATGACCTCTCCCAATTCTCCCACTATTCGTTCCACAAATTTCTCCAAAACTGACAGGAACCCATATTTTCACTCCAAAATTCGCTAACCGAGTGAAAAAAATTAACCGCGTGGTGGACCATAAACTGTCAGTTGATCTTATCACAAATCATAATCGGCACATGCTGCGAGCTTATGCCCTGTGAATAGAACATGTGATTTTTGATTGTGATATCGACGAACCCGACGACACTAGAAAATGGAACTGATAAATATATTGCATCTGGGAACTTATCGCAATTGGTGGAGAACTGACGGGTAGTCCTAAAATGAAACTCTTTTTTCTGCGAAGTGTGATTTCAATCTATGATCCATCGCATCCAAGGATAATTTTAAGAACCAACCTAAATTTAAATGCATAATAAATGGGCTAATCCCCATGATACATAAGAAAAATGGGAGGTGGTTTTATCAATAATATAATATGTATATATAATTTTTTTGGAAAATATCTCACCAGATTATATTATCTTGTACAGTGATGGAGAATCTTTCACTGAATTATAAAATCTTGTAAGATCTTGGCAAATCTTTTACTGAATAATAAAACATTGTGAATTCTTGGCGAATGTTTTGTTAAAGTATGAAACCATATATGATAATAAGAAAACATATTCATTAAAATGTAATATACTAACATACATGTTTGGAAAAATAAACATAATTTCTCTTCCTACAAACAACGTTCCAAGTTTCAGTGGCTATGTTTGTCAAGGTTCTTACAATACACTCTTTCATATCCTTCTATTAGTTTTGATAATATTCCACAACAAAGTTCTTGTAGGTGTTGATATTGACAATGAGTTCTGTCAAGGTAGGAGAGATTAATCTTTTCGCTACAACTTTTTTCAAGCTACCACATTTTTCAAGTTATCAAATTTCTTTCTTATTCCATAGAATCCAACTACGAGATAAGAAAAACACCTCAAGTTTGTTTACCCCAACACTCCAACAAGTAGCAAGCCCCAACTATATTATATAAGAAAGTATTAAGTATCCCAAAGGCTTGAAGGGGATCTAATTGAAAGAAGTGACCACTGTGAGAATCCTTCCAATCAATATATGAATATAAATGTAGATTTATTATTATTTTAATTGGAAATATTCAATTAAATAATAAAATTTAGTTACGTCTCTCCTAATCTAAATTGCTTATTAGCATAATTCACTACCCTTATAGGTATCACATTTTTTAATAGCATTGTAACATGTAGATTAATTTCTTTTTTGGTGAACAATCTCCACCTTTTAGGAAAATATGGTGCAATGGCTCCAACCCCTACAGATCATTAAGAAAAATTAAGAATAGCATAGAAGATGAAAGGTTGTACAAACCATCTTATTTTTCAAACAAGTAATCCAACATTTGTATCTAAACTTTTTCATGAAGATACCATATTGAGAATGTTTGAAAAATGGTGAGAAATCTTTTGGGAGGGTGAAGCCGAAAGAGTGATAAGGTTTCATTGTTTTGAATTTTTTTGTTAAATCAGAAAAAATTAAAATCAATATTAATGGAGATATTGGTATTTTTTACTGAATTTTGTGAAGGGACTAAATGTAGCTATAACCATTCACCTTCAGATGTTTTTACAATATAATTTCCTAAGTCTATTTAATATCTTCATTATCATAAAAACAAACCTATATCCATCTTAACTCCACATCTACCCCTCTTAGAAGGATGAAATCTATTTATCCCTCTTAGCACTTGGTAGACCCGGAATGAATATTGATCTAAGCTAATATAATTTCCCCTTCAAATAGTCTATGCTCACATGAATAACATGGTATTACCATGGGTCAATACCATGGGTTGTCAAAAACCTAGAGCTTAAAAACTACTATTAGTAATTTATAAAAAATAATAAAATTAATAATTGATTTTTATTTTAACCAAGTTAAAACGTTTAAGTGACATTAAATTACATAATCCATTTTTACTCTTGATCTACCAAGCCTCGAAAGGGATCAAATATTTTTTCACTCTATGCTAGTTTCCATATCACGATCTTTGATCCCTCTTGGTGCTTAGTAGATCCAGAGTAAAGATGGATCTATGCTGGTTTAATTCTCCCCTTTAAATAGGCCACATTCCACGTGAATACCATGGGTCAATACCATGTGCCATCTTTATTTTTATTAATACTAATATTAGGGTTAATAATATTTTTTTGCATCGTATTAATAATAATTTGGCACATGGTATTTGGCCCATAGGCTTCACCTAAATATAACACATTTTTGGGTGTTCGTAAGTATAAGGTGACTTATGGAGTAAATATAAAAACATGTTTTATTTATTTACCATACCTCTCGTTTATTTATATTTTTATTAATTTACCATACCTCTTTTATAAATATGGTATTTGGCCCACACGATTCACTTAAATAAAACCTCATTTTTGAGCCTTCTTAAATAGAAAGAGGGTTATGGACTAAATATAAAAAGATGTTTTATTTATTTACCATACATCTAGTTTATTTGTATTTTTATTTATTTACCATACCCTTGGAGTAAGTATAAAAAGAGGTTTTATTTATTTATTGTACCTCCACTTTATTTTTATTTTTATTTATTTACACCCTTGTCTGTCCTTAAATATAAGGTGACTTATGGAGTAAATATAAAAAAATGCTTTATCTATTTACCATACCTCTGGTTTATTTATATTTTTATTAATTTACCATACCTACCATACCTCTTTTATAGATATGTTATTTGGCCCATAGGATTCACTTAAATAAAACCTCCTTTTTGAGCCTTCTTAAATAGAAAGAGGGTTATGGACTAAATATAAAAAGAGGTTTTATTTATTTATCATACCTCCACTTTACTTATATTTTTATTTATTTACACCCTTGTGTGTCCTTAAGTATAAGGTGACTTATGGAGTAAATAAAAAATGTTTTATTTATTTACCATACCTCTCATTTATTTATATTTTTATTAATTTACCATACCTCTTTTATAAATGTGATATTTGGCCCATAGGATTCACTTAAATAAAACCTCTTTTTTTGAGGCTTCTTAAATAGAAAGAGGGTTATGGAGTAAATATAAAAAGAGGTTTTATTTATTTACCATACCTCTAATTTATTTATATTTTTTTTATTTACCACTCCTTTGGAGTAAGTAAAAATTTTATTTATTTACCATGCCTCCACTTTATCTATATTTTTATTTATTAGGACCAAATACAACCTCCCAAACCAGAAAATGGGCAATTGCAAACGAATTTAACATTGCAAAGAAAAAAATCGGTGGATTGTAATGGAATATAACCTCCCAAACCAGGGGAATCGGGTCAAATGAGTCTTTTCATAGTTTATCCACCCATTTTCTTGGTCTAAAATGAATAAATAAATAAAGAAATAAAAGTTGGGCTAAATATATGAAATGGGTGTTTTATAAAAATTTTGCCTGTCTAAAATGAAAAACCCCTTAATTTTTGCCTTTGGGCTAAAATTCGCCGCTAAAATTTACCATGCAATGGATCCCTTAGATCATCCTCCAAGTGATCCTCCTACTAGGAAGAGATCACTTTGGTTCTATGAAACTCTATGGGATGATGAGAGACATGTCCTTGTTCGAAAATCATTTAAAGAAAGGAAACAACCATGCAGTTACCAAGGATATGTTGCATCCATTAGCACTATGATTCAAGCCTAAACTTCCACATTTGAATAAGTTGTAAAAGGATAAGTTTAGAAATATTTTATGGTCAAGGAATATGAATCAATCATGAAGAATAATGTATGGGATGTTGTGTCGAGACTGAAGGGGAGACTTCAAATTGGATATTCAAGATCAAGGATGGAATTGATGGTAGCATTGAGAAATACAAGGCAAGGTTCATGGCTTGGGGATTCTCACAAAAATATGGAGAGGATTATGATGATATATTTTCACGTGTGGCTCGATACACAAACATTCATTTGATAATATCCCTTGGTGCAATTCAAGGATGGACTCTTCATCAGATGGACTTAAAGGTTGCATTCCTCCATGTCTTGTTACAAGGAGAAGGTTATGTTGAGAATCCACAAGGATTTGAAGTAGAGGATCGAAAGACACATTTTTGCAGGTTGAAGAATTAGTTGTATGGTTTGAAGCAAGCCCCTAGAGCATGGTACGTCTAAATAGACACTTATTTGGTAAAGTTGGTTTCATATGTTGACGATCTATTCATGGAAAGTAGTGAGCTTGTGATGATCAAGTACAAGAGGGAGCTAGCCTCTAAATTTGAGATGAACAACCCTGGACTCATGCACTGCTTTCTAGGCCTTGAGGTGTGGAAAATTCTTGATGAGATTTTCCTTTCACAAGGAAAATATGTTGTGAATATGTTAGATAGATTTGGAATGATAGAATGCAAGTCCCTACCCACACTAGCGGAAATGAACTTTAAGAAGTTATGTCGAGAAGCCACAGGAACCGATTTGGCAAATCCATCCAAGTATAGAAAGTTGATTGGGGTTCTGATGTTCCTAGTGAACATTCATCCAAACATATGCAATGCAGTGGAAAATTTGAGTCAATTCAAGACCAAGCCTCTCCATTCACATTGGATCACTGCCAAACACATCTTGAGATATTTGCATGGGAAAACCATAATTGGTCTAATATATTCTATTGGAGATGTTTGACTTCGTGGATGCACCGATGTTGACTAGGAAGGAAATGTTATTGACATGAAGAGTATGTTTGGATGTTGTTCCATTATATCTTGTATCAACAGGAAACATAAGTCTTTAGTGTTGAGTACTGCCAAGGCAGAGTATATTGTAGCTAGCATGGCTAATTGCGAAGAAAATTGGATGAGGAATCTCTTTGGAGAGTTATTTTAGCAAGTCCTACATACTACATTAATATATTGCGGCAGAAAGAGTGGGATATGTCTAGCAAAGAATCATGTATTTCATGACAAGTCCAAGCACATAGAGATTCGATATCACTTCATTCGAGACATGGTGCAAAGAGGAGATGTTGGACTTCATCACATATTGATAGATGAGCATATTTCTGATATTATCACCAAGGCTTTATGGAAAGGGAATTGTTTGGTCTTCATAGAGTAGCTTGGACTAATGGATGTGACCTCTCATGATAAGGGGCAGTGTTGATCGAGGACACTTAGCCAGCTCTTCTCCATTGTTGAGCTTCTAGGGTGGGGAATTGAGATAGAGGGACCTTAGGGTTGAGGGATCTCTGGACAATAGGGTTGTACCCCTATATGTTACCCATAGAGTTGGAGATTTTGCTTCCTTATCTACCCATAGGATTGGAGATGATGCTCTCCTATTTGGTCTATGCAAATTATACTCCATTTGGCATCATACCCACAAGCCAAGCTTGTTTGGAATATTGCTCCTATTTTTGCCAATGAGATGACAATATACTTGGGGTGTACAACCCAAGTTGATTATGGTGCAGGTGTTCTACGTCATGATTCTTGAGGGTCATTAATGGGATGATTGGTAGGCTATAGGATTGGTTTGATATTTTCTCCTCTTTGTGGTTATGGGTTAAGAATGAGCTCCTTCATGTGATTCCAGGGTTGAGATGTGCTCCCCTATTTGTTTTGATATCCTATGCTAGATATGGGGTTTTCCATTGTTTCTCAATAATAAATAGGTCATCAAACCTCATTGTAACATAGTTCAGAGGCATGTAGCCGCCACATCTCTTCTCAGAGATAAGCTACCATCGCCCGAGCTAGTTTATTTCATTATGTATGTAAGCATATTTTAGTTCTTTGATATTAATCAAATGAAGTTTTAGTTTTTGTTGCATCTCTTTGTTTATGGTTATATCTATAATTTGTTGCATTCTTATTTAAATTTGGATCAAACCTTGGACTCATGCATTACTTTCTAGGCCTTGAGCTGTGGAAAATGTCTAGTGTGATTTTCCGTTCACAAGGAAAATATGTTGTGAAGTTGTTAGAGAAATTTTGAAAGAGAGAATAAAAGTCCCTACCAACACCAATGGAGAAGCCAAGGACCCGATTTTGTGAATCCATTTGACTATATATAGTTGATGGGGGCTCTGATGTTCCTAGTGAACACCCACCCAGATATATGCTATCGAGTGAATGTGTTGACTCAATTCATGCCCGAGCCTCTCCATGCACTTTGGATCACTACCAAACACATATTGAGACATTTGCATGGGACGATCACACTTGGTCTGAGATATTCTTCTAGAGACGTTCGACTTCATGGATACACCAATGTTAGCTGTACAGGAAATGTTATCAACGGGAAGAGTACGTCTGAACGTTGTTTTAGTGTTGGATCTGCCATGCCATGATATCTTAGACGAGTAGGAAACAAAAGTTTGTAGCATTGAGTACCATTGAGGTAGAGTATATTTCCACTAGCATGGCTAGTTGTGAAGCAATTTGGTTTTGGAAGCTCTTTGAAGAGCTATTTGAGTAGGTCTCAGATACAACAGTAATATATTGTGACAAAAAGAGTGGGATCTGTATGGCAGACAACCCTATATTTTATGAAAAGTCCAAGCACATAGAGATTTGATATCACTTTATTTGAGACATGGTGCAGAGAGGATCTGTTAGACTTCATCACATATTGAGAGATGAGTAGATTGCAGATATTCTCACAAAGGATTTGTCGAAAGGGAATTTCTTGGTCTACAAAGAGCAACTTGGACTGATGGATGTGACCCCTCCTGATAAGGGGTAATGTTGATCAATGACACTAAGCCAACTCTTCCCCCCTATTTAGCTCCAAGGGTGAGGAATTGAGATAGTGGGCTCCTGCGGTTGAGGGATCTCTGGACAATAAGGTATTATCTATATCTGTTACCCATAGGGTTGGAAATGTTGCTCCCCTATCTACCCATAGGATTGGAAATGTTGATACCCTATCTATCCATAGGGTTGGAAATGTTGCTCCCCTATCTACCCATAGGGTTAGAGATGTTGCTCCCCTATCTAGTCTCTACAAAGTATACTCTAGTTGGAATCATACCCACAAGCCAAGATTATTGGGAATACTGCTCCCCGTTTAGCCAATGGGTTGAGAGTGTACTTAGGGTGTACAACCCAAGTTGATTATGATGAAGGTATTCTCCCTCATGACTCTTGAGGATCATTGACAGGAAGATAATTAGGCAATAGGAGTGGGTTGATATTTGTCCCCTTTGTGGTTCCAGGTTGAGAATGAGCTCCCTGATGTGATTCCAGGGTTGAGATGTGCTACCTTATGTGTTTGGACATCCTATTGCTAGATATCAAGTCGAGATGTGTGACTCCCTGATGAGATAGATGGTGGAAGCTAATACTACCCAATTCTTCTTCTTTTATATTGGAGAATGTTTTAAAAGATAGAGTTTACAAGAGATGGACACGGCATGACAAAAGTATGACAAGATGATATGACGATCAACAAACATATTTTGGGAGGTGGATCTCTTCCTAGTCGAGAGGGAGTGTTGATTTATGCAACTAGGGTCAAATTCCACCTTGGATAACTCTTATGACAAATATGATGATTGCATTGAATTCCTCTTTTCGAGAGCGACCAAAATCAACCTAAAGATCACCTCATTTAGACAAATAGAAGGTTTTTGAATTTATGTACCCACACATGTACAATTGGACAGGTAGACCTCAACATCAAATGGACCCCCATGGAAGCCTATAAATAAAAGAGACCTCAAGCCCATTTCAACATTATCATCAAACATATTCTTCGCTTCTTCTATTGTTTGGTTCGCATAGGTCTGATGGAGGATGTTCGTGCAAGGTTAGAAATTACAAGTCTGAGGCTTGCACGTGTTTATGGTTTCTGGTTTTTGGTCACACTCTTGCCGCAGGTCAAATCTGATTGTGGTTACACGCACGGTACCTTTGAGAGTGACTGGGAAGCCACATTCACTTGCATAACATCTTGAATGGTGTGAACGAGGCTCTAAGATAGTTCTCGATAGATATGACTGCAGTCGCTCGCTTAGAGTGCTTCAGAGAGTGATGAGGAAGTCATATTCACTCATTCAGAGTGTCTCAGGGAGCAACTGAGAAGTCATAGTTGCTCGCAGAATAACTTGATCAGTGCGACTGGGATTCTGAGCTAGGGTTTGATAGTTTACTGCAGTTGACTATAGATATATTAAGGTTGGAAGGTTTCTCTCTATTGTACAATGATTCTGGAAGTCTGCTTCTTATTTATATTGGGTAAATCTTTGCTGGATGATTATGTATTGGGCTCATTGTACTCTCGACTAAAACATTTTATGACAATCTAATAAGAAGATTTGAAAGGGCTTTCCCCTAGTGGGATTTTTCCTTGTTCTTTGACCAATCTAGTGCCTCTTTTGGTTGTGTTATTGTCTTCTTTGTCATTTCATATATTGTTCAATATTTAATTATTGTGTATGATTGGAAACATTGTTAATAATTGGATGTAATGCTAAATGAAGAATTGAATTGGGCTGAAGTAATTGAAACAACATAAAACAATCTGAAAATTTAACAAAGTTGACTAAACCCCCTTCAGGCTTGGAACCTTACACAAATTTCTTACTATAAATTCTTCTAACTTTACCAAAAATATGGATTTGGATTCCAACCAAGAGCAAAGGCTCTAATAACTATGAAAGGCATACTTATGTTTTTATTATTATACAAACATTAAGAAATTTTACTAGTGATTGTTGTATAATACAAATGAGCTCTCAATTCAACTCCCTCAATTAAATCCATTCCTTCATAAAATGGATTATCAAGGCTCAGTCCCATTGACCCTTTCATTGCCTATACTATGTTCTATTACATATATTTCTTTATTCCTCATAGCCCTTTCTTAAATTATTAAAGTCTATACCTACTATTGATACCTTCATGATCATTACCCATATCACTACATGAAGACAAAGAATATACTTAGTGGGTCTTGTGTGGAGTCTAAGGAGATTTTCTTATCTCTAAATAATCTAAAATCCGCATTTAGGGCATAATTCCTATGATTTCATCCTTTTCCATGCCCCAAGAATGAAGAATAATATAGTTATATAAGTAAGCATGTTCCATTTTAAACCTTGAGTTACTTAAATTGCCTATTTTCCTATCTCAACCTCAATCCTCAAACTCCATGTCTACACATGACGAATTTGAATTGTAAAATAAATTATATCAATTAATTATGTCCATATATATTTTTATTGCCTTTGTGGTGTAAGTGTTTCACACCTATAACACTAACCATAGTGGCTTTAAAAATTTCAAATGAGAAAATATAATAATATTTCGTAATGAAACCAATAATTTAGTAAAACATAAATAAAATAAAAATATCATCAAAAAATGATATCAACAAAACAAAACATAACCTAAATAATATACCTTAGAATCATTTTGGATAAGGAAATAGACTATACTAGAATAAGATTAACTTGAAAAATAATAGAAATTACAAATTAAAAAATAATAGAAATTACAAATAATGTTATTAACCTCTTACAATAATAAATGTTTAATAAGATATTAACATTAAAATAAGTAATATCAACCAAAAACGATAAAGAAATAGATTCAACCTACAACAATTAAATTTATATGAAAACAGAATATTCCAAATAAAGATTTTTATGGTTTTCAATGTTTAGTTTTATTGATTCATAAAGTCTTTATACTTATCTGAATAATATATAATGCATGTAGTGTTATCAATTTGTTTATATATTGAAACTATGAACAATATGGTCGAAATTGGAGTTCTTTCATAAAAATCATGAATGCATTTCATTATGGTATAGATTTAGTGAAAGAGACATCACTATATATTATGATTGAGAATATTTATTTATATATTCGGAAACTATGAACAGATGGTTGAAATTGCAGTTCTTTCATAAAAATCATACATGTATGCATTTCATTATGGTATAGATTTAGTGAAAAAGCCGTCACTATATATTATGATTGAGAACATAAAATTTATTGTTAATATTGTTTTTTAATTGTAATGGGAAATCTGGCATTTTTAGTGATTAGATTTAGTAGCTATAGTTTATATCGTATTTAATCATGAGATTTAAATATAAATAGAAACAATAGAAAAATTGGCGTCCTATTTTTAATAGGAATCAAATCACTGTAATCTTGGAATTCCTTTGGTTTTTTACACAAACACTATGAGAAACAATAGAAAAATTGGACATCCTATTTTTAATAGGAATCAAATTACTGTAATCTTGAAATTTATAGTAAGATTTTGAAGAGGAGAAATAGGTTGTGTTTTTTTTTAATACTAAAATTTTGGAGGGGGAATTTGTAATTATGGCTAATTTGTAGAGAGTTATTTAGTTAATTTCAATTTGGCATTAGGAGTCGCTTATCCCAATAAATTGTTATAAATTGTTTTAATAGTATAACAAATTAATAAGTAGTATTAATTAAGGATAAATTATTTTTTTGTAATTAGTGTAGATTTATTTTAATTCAAAATCTAAGATCTAAATCTATCTTAATTTAAGATTTATCAAATTTTTTTAAGTGCAAAAATTTTAATCTTCTTACTTGATAGATCGGAAATGAAGAACACACCTCAAAAACTACAAATGAATTAGAAACACCAAAACTCATCAATCAGTCTTTTAATTTGAAACGCCTTTCAGTATTTTTTTTTGTAAGAAAGAGAATCGGAAAAACCATTCCAGTGATATTGATGATATAAAAAGGTTTATGGTTTCATTGACTTCAAACTTGCTTGGGCACATGGTACGCAATTTCTTGAGATGTCGATGGTCAGGAAAGATTGCATGATCGGTGTGTCTATTTTTATTTATATAGAAGATTCAGAATACGGCCAGGAGTGACGACATACGCAGTTTGAACGTGGTGGGGTTAGGTGTTTACCAGTGGTTGTTTAGTATACAATGTGCCAAATCCCGAAAATATTGGAAAATGCTGTTTCGGGGATATATCGAATTAGTTTTTAAATTCCAGAAATTGACTGGAACGTACGTACTGAATTCTCCGGTTGTTACCGTCCGCGTTCGTGGAAGCGCTGCCGACCATTGCTGACATGGCTTATGTTGCCCAGTCAACAAACACGTCATCGGGGTTTTAGGAGGAGCGGTGGAAATAAAACCCTTCGTCCCCTTAAACACTGCGATTGCAGAATAGCGAGGTGTTGTTAAAGTAGAGTCGCGTTTCGAAGGCTGCCACTGATTTATTGCGTCCTTCCGGTCGACGGGATTGCGGGAAAAGAGAGGATTAGTTCTCCAAGGTTATTTGTCTTCGGCAGTTGTCAAAGATGTCCAAGGTAGGCCATCGGTTATTGATGTCTCATTTTATTTTTTGAAAGATTATTGGAAGTGAATTGTGTGCGTGATTGTGCAGAAAATCGTGTTGAAAGTGGGGTTAAACTGCGAAAAATGCAAACGGAGGGCCATGAAAACGGTTGCAGGGATTAAAGGTAAAGTTCGGCTTTATTTATTATGTGCGGATTTAAGGTAAAGTGGTTTACAATGGTAATTTTTTTTTTACTAAATTCTAGCATGTTCCTGGATACATTGCAGGGGTTGACTCTATAGCTTTTGATGAAAAAGATACTAAGATCACTGTGATTGGAGACGCGGATCCTGTGTGCCTAACGGCTAGTCTAAGAAAATTTGGATTCGCAGATTTGGTGAGCGTCGGACCGTCTAAATAGGTCGAGAAGAAATCCTGAAATGCAGCCCTAGAATGAGCATGCAGGCAACAAGTGCGAGGCATCGAAACAGAATTAAAGTTCGGTCATTCCTTGAACAAGCTGTGGTGGCTGCAGCGGCTACAGTTATTTCTGGTGCGACCAGAGCCATATTGCCTTCTGCATTGTGTAACTTTCGTCGTCCGTTACTTAGCTTTAAATAAAAAAATTATCTTCTGTGAATTAGAACTCCTCTGAGTCTGCACTTTGACACGGCCTTGCCTTCAATGGATACTGATAAGGGTTCTTTGAAAGCGAGGCAAGTGGGTGCCATGGCTTTCGCGGATTTGCGGAAGAACTTGGCGGTTTCAATAATACTGCGTCAAAGTAGTTGTTAGCATTTCAATTGTAGCTTCCTCAGATAGAGGACACGGATCTCATTAGTCCATCTCTGCCTCCTTGGCTGGGCTTTATATAAAATTCGATAATTTGTTTGGCTAGGGATATCTGTTTTGCATAAATGTTACAGCAATTTTCATTATTATTAATAGAAAATCTTCACATAAGTATATAATTTTCTGTGGTTACGCGTCTATCGAATCCGACGATTCATATTTAATGTTTTATAGGTAAATGTTCTGTAATATTTAATGCTTTCTATCGAATGCCCCTAATCATATATTTAATGTATTGTCTGTTAATGTCATGTCATGTAATACTTAATGTTCTGTCTATTGAATGCGAATGTGCCTAATCATTTTTAATGCTTCGTTTGTTAGATATACCTTCTCATATTTAATAGCTTGTTTATGATGGATGGGTTGCATGATCGGTGTGTCTATTTTTATTTATATTTTTCATATTTAATGCGTTGGAGTTGTTTACATTTAAGTTAAATTAGAAAGAGAAAAAATATTTTTTTATTTTTTTTAGTAAAATTTGGAGTTGTTTATGGACGCAGAGGAATTCTTTGGAGGGCCAAAAGTGGCCACTCTCAAAAAAAATTCAAAAACTCTTGTAGATGCAGTGTTTGAATCATATTTTTGATGATTTTTGATGGTGGAAATGGATCATCTTTAAAAATTTCTGGAGCACCTAAAATTTTGAAGTTTGACCATTGTAATATGAATTCACAAAAACCTCTGCCATATATTTTCAAAATACGACAAAATTTTCCATAAGTTTCAGAATAAAATTTATCCAATTCACCATTCATATGTTTTGTATGTAAATGTTCTGTAATATTTAATGCTCTCTAGCGAATGCGCCTAATCATATTTAATGTTTATGTCCAATTTAATGTATTGTCTGTTAATGACCTGTAATACTTAATGTTCTGACTATCGAACGCCAATGGGAGTAATCATTTTTAATGTTTCGTACGTTAGATATACCTTCTCATATGTAATAGTTTTTTTTTTTTTTTTTTATATGATGGATGGATTCTCGTATTTAATAGTTTTTATTTATGATGGATAGTTTTTATTTATGATGGATGGGTTGCATGAGTAGTGTGCCTATTTTTATTTATATTTTTTATATTTAATGCATTGGAGTTGTTTCCATTAAAAAAAAATTGATGGGTTGCATGAGCAGTGTGCCTATTTTTATTTATATTTTTTATATTTAATGTATTGGAGTTGTTTCCATTAAAAAAAATTATTATTTTCCATTTTGTTAGTAAAAGTGAAAAAAAAATTTAAAAATTTTTGTAGAGGCAGTTTTTAATCATGCTTTTGATGGTTTTTTATGGTGGAAATGGATTCAACATTTTCAAAAACCTCTGGGGCACCTAAAATTTTGAAGTTTGACAGTAACTTGGATTTACAAAAAGCTCTGACAATTTCTTCAAAATATGGCCGGAATTTCCATAAGTTTCAGGGAAAAAACAGTCTCTTTAGACTACAGCTTAACAATTAATATTTTAATAAATTCGGTTGAGCCTAGAGTATGCTCTAAAAGTGCTTTTGTTTGGCTAAGAGTTGGTTCTGGTGGGACATAAGGAAATATGTTAACAACCCAAGATCCACAAGCATCTTGTGGGTGTGAAACTCTGCCCCTTACGCAACAATTACAGGTACCAGATGGCCTGATTTTCCTTCACATCAATAAGTGTGATGTGCTAAATCAACTTGCATTTGCCAATAGCAACCAATGATGATTCCTCTCACTCTTGATTTGACAATTGAGTTATAACCAACATAGATCCATCCTAAATACGGATCTAACATGAGCAAAGAGGGATCCAATTTCTTCACTTACAATTTTTTTTATGAGCAGACATTATTTAAATGTTTTGTATAGTTGTTAGGACATCTTTAGGTTTTTTCATTTTTAGATTTTTTTTTTTTATTTTATTTTGGTAGACATGAGCAAAATTTCAACTTTGATGAAGGATGGATAGGATTACAGATCACACTGGGTTGTAGAATGAACCTCTCAACTCAATAAATGTTCTCGTTGTGTTAAAAAAAACCATTCATACTAAGTTATAAAATGAACATCTCAGAATCAATAAATTTTCCAATTATATTAAAAAAAAAATATTAACACATTATCATTAGAAATCACAAACAACCGAATACAAAAATTATCTTCTATAAATTAAAACTCCTTTGAGCCTGCACTTTAACACGGCCTTGCCTTCTATGGATACTGATAAGGACTCTTTGAAAGCGAAGCAAGTGGGTGCCATGGCTTTCGCGGATTTGCGGAAGAACTTGGCGGTTTCAATAATGCTGCGCCAAAGTAGTTTTTAGCATTTCAATTGTAGCTTCCTCAGATAGAGGAACACGGATCTCATTAGCCGATCTGTGCCTCCTTGGCTCGGCTTTATATAAAATTAGATTATTGGTTTGGCTAGGCATATCTGTTTGGCACAAATGTTACAGCAATTTCCATTATTATTCATAGAAAATCTTTACATAAATATTTTGTTTAAGGCTATTTAATTTTCTGTGATTACCGAATGTGCCGATTCATATTTAATGTTTTGTATGTAAATGTTCTGTAATATTTAATGCTCTCTATCGAATGCGCCTAAACATATTTATGCATTGTCTGTTAATGTCATGTGATACTTAATGTTCTGTCTATTGGATTGCATGATTAGTGGGTATATTTTTATTTATATTTTTCATATTTAGTGTGTTGGAGTTGTTTACATTTTAGTTAAATTAGAAAAAAAAAAAATATATATATATATATATATATATAATTAAATTTTGTTAGTAAAAATTAATATTTTAATAATTTTTGTTGGGGCTAGAATATGTTTTAAAACTGTTTTTGTGTGGTTTAAAGTTGGTTCTCCTCGGACACAAGGAAATGTGTTAACAACCCAAGACCCACAAGCACCTTGTAGGATTGAAAGTCTACCCTTTTACGGAACAACAACAGGTAATTCCTAATGGCCTGATTTTCCTTCAATAAGTGTGATGTGATAAGTCAACTTACATTTTCCAATAGCAAACAACGAAGATTCTCCTCACTCTTGATTTCACAATTGAGTTATAACCGGCATAGATCCATATTAAATACGGATCCAACATGAGCCTAGAGGTATCCAATTTCTTCACTTGCAATTTTTTTCAATGACCAGACATTATTTAAATTTTTTGTATAGTTGTTAGGACATTTTTCAGTGTTAATCACATCAGAGTTTTTTGTCAACGCTTTTTATTTAATTTTTTTTATTTTAAGATATTTTGTAAATTTTATTTTGGTCCACATGAGAAAAATTTCAACTTTGATGAAGTCAGCTCAATAAATTTTCCTATTGTGTAAAAAAAAACATAAACAAAATATATGAAAAAATATATATATATATATATATATATATATATATATATATATATATATATATGATAAGTATGTTTCAAGGAGGGGGATTTGAGGTTGAGCTTATGTGTTTTCCATTCATGGAGCTCTCAGGGTTCTAGGGTTTGAAAGGTGACAAATTTTCTTTCGATTTCTTAATGATACTTTTAATTAGGGTTGCGGGGGTTAGATTTTTGCAGCAATTCTAAGCAAGTAACATGGATTCTTGGCGAGGGGGAGTGAAAACCCCTCCTTCATGGATGTAATGTCTGGAAGTAAGCAAAAGGGTGTGTGGTGTTTTGGCAGTATTGGGAATGGCAGTACTTCTAGGCAGACTCTAGTTTAAGGGGATCAATGGCAAGAAAACATACGAAAACATAGGAAACACAAGGATGACCACACCTTCATTTGTAACTTTGTGGGAAGTTGGCCAACAAAAAAGGAAATCAAGAATTGGATCCCAAAAAGGTGGTAACCAAAAGGGGAGGTGGACCTAAGGTTGGGTCTAAAAGGTTTTTTACAGTGATTTTTCTACTTTGAAAGATAAAGCCATGGTTTTTTAGGGAGGACCCTATTTATGAGAAATGTTGGCTTATACATGAGGCCCTGACAAGATTGCTCTAACACCAACAAATAAGAGTTTCTAGCAATGCTAGTATGGGTTACGCTATATTCTCTTTTGGCAGACTTCTGGATCCAAAAAATCCCGGAAAGTATCAAAAATTCTTTAGTGAATTTTGTCAAAATTTTGGAGGTGGCAAAAAAGAGAAAAAAACGTGTTTTACGCAAGAATTTGCATTTATATGAATGTTTCGCCACCCCTTCTAGAATCAACTCACTTGGAATACTAAGGTGAATTTTGGTCGTAACATCTAGACTATGAACACGTTTTGTGTAGGTGTCATCGTTGTCATGAACATGGCCATCATTTTTGGGACTATCCTTTGAAGAAGAAATAGATCAAGAGATAGGCTAGCAAGGGATGACAGATGGTTTCATAAGAGTGGAAAATAGATGTAGGAACCCTAAAATGCAGGAACTGAAGGTGAAGCAAAAGATTCTGGATAATGAGAACATTTCCACAGTCATAGAGAATATGGAGAGTGAGTTCTCCCTATTGGAGAATATCTTTATTGAACAATCGACCCAAGAAAACCCTAGCGACAAGAAAGCCTCTAAGTAGAAGTCATCAAACGAGGAGCCATAGCCAGAGTGTTCTCCCAGCATGTTAGGGATAGGTGAGGTCATGACGCTGCTAGAGGAAGACCCCCGGTCCATGGGGGAAAAGGAGAAGTTTTTGGTATCCCTCATAAATAGTTGGGCTCAACACGATATGTTAGAACTTGCCCCAGATCGAAAGGAACTCTATGCTGAGGTTTACCTTCAATGGGAAAGTCAAGGAGGTTCACAAGAGGTTAAATTAGCTTGTTCAAGAGTTGTGAAGGGAGCAAAGCACAAAGGGAAAGAACCCTTGGTGAAGGAGGTTAAATTAAAAGGAAGGAAAATTATTAAATATAATCTCCAATCTACAGGGGAACAATTGATTAACTCTAGTCAAGCAATGGCACTCCCAAATATCTTCCTATCATCCCAAACCCTTTCTCAATGAAGCTCATTTTACGAAATATAAGAGGGATCAATAGAAAATGGAAATATAGATACTTAAAGTAGAGAATTAATATGGAGAAGCGAGTTACGGTAATTTTGTAAGAAACCAAGGTGTCGGTGGAAAATATTCATGAGATAGTAGGAAAATGCTAGAAAAGTAGTGAAATAATGGCTCTAGACACGAGAGGGAGCACACAAAGCTTGGAGGCTTTATGAAACCCTCTAGAGATCAAATTCTAGGACTCAATAGTGTGTGCTAGGATTTTGTCTGATAGCTTCAGATATGTTGGCTTGAAAGAAGTGATTCGCTTGATGACTATCTACGACCCTCATATTCCTAGCGAAAAGGTAGCCTTTCTAGAAAGTATAAAAGCTAATAAAGGTTTTTTTCCAAGAGTTGTTGTGGATTGTCAATGGATACTTTAACATAATAAAATTGGTAGATGAAAAAGAGGGTGTTATAAGGGGATTACAGTTAGAATCTAAGGCTTTTGAAGATCACATTCAAGATTTGAAGTTAGTGGATATCCATACAATTAATGACACTTTTACTTCGAATAAACGAAGAGGGAGTAAACATTATGTTTCCAACAAACTGGACAGGTTCTTAGTGTCTAAAGGGGTGATGGAGAAAGATATTTTTGTGGAAGTCACAATCCTTCTGTTTATAGGTTCTGACCACTGGCTAGTTTGTCTCGATATAGACCTTAAGGAAACTCCAAAGAATAAGCCTTTTAGGTTTGAACTTTTCTAGTTCCAATATCTAGAGTTTGTAGAGAAGTCAAGGACTTGGTGGGAGGAAATAAATGTGAAGGGTAGGAATAATATGCAAACGTTTCATCTGAAAATGAAAGAAATGAAATAAAATATCAAGTTGTGGAATGAGAAGGAATTTGGGCATTTTCTGGAGGAAAAGAAAATTTAGGAAAGTAAGAAGAGGGATATCTAGCAAAGAATTATTGTTGAAAGAAGGTCATATAACTTGGTGAAGGAGGAAGGTAGTACTCTCATTAGTATGGAACAAAGAATGAGGGAAGAGAGAAGAATATATCTGTAAGTGAAAATTAAGAATCCAATGGCTATGGGAAGGAGAAAAAAATATTAGTTTCTTCCACAAGTCTATATTTAAGCATAGGGAACACAAAAAAACCGTGTCTCTCATGCGAAATGATGGTGAAAGGAAGCTTCTACATGAGGAGATCAAAAAACAACTGGTGTATTTTGACAAAGGTATCCTAGAGGAGCCATCTTTGAATAGATAAAAATCCATAAAAAAAAATATTGGCTTGCATCCCATTGATGGTTAGCAAGGATCAAAATGAAGCTTTGATGAGGGAGGTATCAATGAAAAAAGTGGAATATGTAATGGTGGTTATGCAAAGAAACAAAGCCCCAGGCTGGCACGACTTTACCGCGGACATTTTCAATGTACTCCAACACATCATTACTGTCAACTATGATCTCCAGCAAAACTTTCCATGCGGAAAATTTTGATGAGTCACCCATCTTCTCATGCTCCTTGAAGGTAGTGGAAGACATCTTGATTTTGACTTGATAAACTCCTTTAACTTTCCAAGAGTAATGGCTTCAATGCTTGTCTCCTTTTGGGATTGTCCTTAACCTTAGCTCTGATACCATGTTAATGTTTTAGATTTTTCTATGTTGTTTCAATTACTTCAACCCAATTCAATTATTCATTTAGCATTACATCAATATATGCAATGAGAAAGGAGACAATATCACAACCCCAAGAGGCACCTGATTGGTCCAAGACTAGGGAAAAACCCCACTAGGGTGAAAACCATTTTGAATCTTTTCTTATTAGATTGTCATAAAATGTTTCAGCAAAGAGTACAATGAGCCCAATACATAATCATCCAACAAAGATTTACCCAATACAAATCAAAAGCAAACTTCCAGAAAAATTATACAATAGAGAGAAACCTTCCGGCCTTAAGATATGTGTGGTAAACTGTAGTCAACTGTCAAACCCTACCTTAGAACCCTAATCTCACTCAACAAGTTATTCTGTAAGCAACTATGACTTCTTGGTTACTCCCTAAGACACTGTGAGTGAGTGACTATGACTTTGTCGTCGCTCTCTGAAGCATTGTAAGCGAGTTTCTACGTTCATATCTACCCAGAACTATATTAGAGCCTCTGTCACACCATTCAAGATGTTATGCGAGAAAATATGGATTCTCAGACACTCTAAGAGGCATTGTGAGCATGTGACTGCAGTTGGATCTCACCTCCAGCAAGAGTGTGACTGGAAATCAGAAACCCTAAACATATGCAAGCCTCATACTTGCAATTTTGGACCTTGCGCGAACATCCTCCATCAAACTTGTGTGAACCAAACAATAGAAGGAGAGAAGAGGATGCGTGATGATTATTTTCAAATGATCTTGAAGTCTCTTATATTTATAGGCTTCCATGGGGGTCCATTTGATGCTGAGGCCGACCTGTTCATTTGTACATGTGTGGGTAAATAAATTCAAAAACCAACTTTTGTTTGTCCAAATGAGGTTATCTTTAGGTTGATTTTAGTCCTCTCGAAAAGAGGAATTCAATGCAATCATCATCTCCATAATAAGAGTTGTACAAAGTGGAATTTTACCCTAATTACATAAATTAACATACTTTATCATGACAAGCCCATATTTGATTGGCCAATCTATATATTTCAAAAAATATGGGAGTTCTTCATTTCTTTCTTCTTGGAATAACAATTATGGTTAACCTTATACCATCTCTTTATACTTGTTCGTAAGCCCTTGAAAATTAGTATTGTTTATAGAAAAAATGAATAATAAATATGTATTTGCCTTAAGTTAATGGATTCCATTGTATTATATATTAGATGAATGTATGTAAAAAATAATCGTAACACACATAAATAATTTGATTTCTTGTCTTAAGAAAAAAATAAGTGTGGAAATCCAAAATACATTTAAGACATAGGTAGAATTGTTACTTATTATTATTAAGAGCTTGAGAAAAGGAATTTTTGTTGCATAATATAGTCATGTTCAAAGAGCTAGCACACGCATTTAAAATTTAAATTTTGTTATATCTGGGGATTTATATGATACATATATGGCAGAATAATAGCAAAAACATGTTATAATGGTACTGAAAGACACTTTGAATTAACATATATTAACTTTCATGGATATTCTTGGCCTTTGAGCGAGGACTATTGGGTATAGTTTTTAATGCCTGGACTATTGGGTATAGTTTTTAATGCCTGTTTTACCTCAACTTAAACCCTAATCTTACCTAATAAAACTACTTTATACTCCATTATTTCTAATTTATACTCATTTATACCTAGAAATAATTCTCTCTTAAATCATGAATTTTTAGATAAATTTAAATTTCCAGTATATGCTCATTCATTGAGATATGTCCACGATAGCTAGTCAAATTCCAGAACATAGGTTTTTCTCCATGGGAACCATAAATCGATGAATACCTATTAGTTCTCTAGAATTTGAATTACACATGCCTAGTCAATGCTTTGTCAAATAACCATGTTTTAAGCATATTACCCTATTTTAGGCTAAAAATTAGAAATAATTTCATTTTTGGGAATTTTGAGGCACTCAAAAACTGGAGCTCAACCCAACTAGCAATCTAAGTTAGTATTTTAATTTATGGTTAGAGATTTTAGAGGATTTCAGTTCCAAAACTTTATTTATAAATACCTAAGAATATAAAGACTACCATGTTTTAAGCATAATACCCTATTTTAGGATAAAAATTAGAAATAATTTCATTTTTGGGAATTTCAACTAATTCTGAGGCACTCAAAAAGTGAGCTCAACCCAACTAGCCATCTAAGTTAGTATTTTAATTCATGGTTAGAGATTTTAAAGGATTTCAGTTCCAAAACTTTATTTAAAAATACCTAAGAATATAAAGACTTTCCTAAGTTTGTAATTTCTATATTTTAGTTTGTAAGATTTTTTTGTTTTAGTTTTACATCTCAGTAGTTGTGTTATAGATTTGGACATGTATCTTTCACAAATACATGAATATAATTGAGTTTTCTTAACTAGCAGTCTCAAAAGTGTGCAGGCTAAAGTGTTGAGGGACCCCATAGTTGGTTAGATGCCCTTAAAGCTTACAATGGAAACATAGCTACAAAGGTGGTATATAAAGAGCCCAAATTTGTTAAAGTTGAGGTTAATTCTAGTAAGGGAGAGTCTGTTAAGGTTGAGAAGAAACCCAGTGTAAAGGACGAATACATTCAGAGTAAGAAGGCATGATTATCTTCAAATGGCCTTCTAAAGATGAAAAATATGATTAAGCGTAATGATACATTGCATGATAAATTTGCGAGATTGTTTATGAGAATTTTTCCAATGTAGTTGATGAATACAAGGGTGAGGATCTGGCCAGAGTTAATTTATGTGATCTAGTACAAATTGTAGTTTCTATTGAAAGAGAAATGTTTGGGTGGCCTAATAGAGTCCAAAAGTTTAAGTATAGGCCTATCATTTTCAACCAAAAAAGGAAATAATCCATATTTAAGAAGAATAATTCTTTTTGGGAATATAAAAATAGAGAAACTTATTATTGTGATAGAAGAAGAAATATATTGTTGTGATTATAGGAATCTTGACAATAAGCAGATAAAAAACAAAGAACTTTTTGAGTGCGAATGTGGGATGAAACCCAAAGGCACAATATATTAGTTCAAGTCTATGGAGATTTACATAATGGCTTTATTAAAAGGAAATGTTTCATGCCGTATTTCTATCATTTAAAAATTTTAAATGAATTTAAATATTTAAGTATTTTAGCTTGTCAACTTAAATTTAAAGTCACCATCAAGTCAAGTTCATGTCAAACTCATGCATAAATGGAAGGTTATGAATTGGTAACTTTGGAAAGAATTAAAGTAAAGTACAATAGTGGTTTAAAAGAAGATAGTATATAAAGAAATTTTTTATGTAATAAATTCAATAATGAATGTCCAAGGAAAATTGAAGTCATGAAGCATGTAGAAGGCTTACATATTGAGAGTTGAGCTAAGAGTTTAAATGTTTAGGGCACATGTTTGGTGGTACTTTATACCCATGTGTAAATAAAACAATGTAAATTCTAGAATTAGTGTGCTAATTAATATTTCCAAGCCAAGGTCATAGGTATCATGTTTGTTTTTCACAACCTAGCAAGAAACATATTTTTATAAGGATGTAATTACAGGGTTTTTGTTGGATGTAGACATTCTCCTCCAACAAACATTTTTATGCAAGTACAGTGGAAGATTCAAAGAGGAATGATAATTGAGTATAATTTGATAAAGATGAAGCAAAAATATGGAGATGCAAATAGAAGAAAAGAGAAGATGATTTCAGGAATGATGCAAAAATTTGAAAAGACAAAAAACCAAACTCCATGAAAGAATAACATGACAGAAAAAAGTGTAAGCCATATGAAAAAGGAAGATGATGCAAGATTAAATAAGATGATGGCAGAGAGAATGTTGTAGTTGCAAATAGAATGACATAAGAAATCATGATACTCTTTTTATTTTCCCAATTTTATGATGTAATTGAGAATTTGATGAGCCTCGGTATTGCAACAAGAATGTTGCAACTCCCAAGGCTACCGACTTTAATTATCAATACGGGGTTTGTACAAATTTAAGAGGTATCGGCACTATATGTGCAGCATACAATGTGTCGTTCCTTTGCTGTTATGATGTAATGGCGTGCATGTACTGAAATCAAATCCTAACTAATTGCAAAAAATGCACTGCTCTAAATGGAAATCCTAACCTATTGAAAGAAATAAAGTACAATGGAAAGAAACATATTATAATTGCATAAAGATCATGAATTAAATGTAAAATAAACCTAACTCAACCCTATTTATCACATGTGATTATTTAAACTAACTGAACATGGAATTTGATCCAGGGAATATTAACTCTACATGCATGTGCTAATTAAAAAGTTTTTTTTTTTTTTACTGGAGTTTCTCCGGGAAAAAATTAAAAAATCGTTTATTTTCTGACCAAACAAAGAACAAATAAATGGAGCTACGTGCCGAGTGGTGCTGCGTGCCGAAAGCAACCAACCAGGTTGCCTCAGCTAGGTCTTCACAACCTATCAAAGCCAAGCAGGTATGTAAGGAGCCAATGCATGTCTAGCTAGTGTTTTTTACCACCACGCTTTTACCACGGTAGTTTTTTGAACGCCCATGCACGTCCGCCGCTCGATGTGCTTCTCTCCATAGCCATCTGTCATTAGAAGACTCTACAACCTTTCATGCTAATCTATAGACTGACACGCTCACTCTGTTTCTCTCTAACCTTGAGTCCATTGAAGCTACTATAAAATCTGAGTTACTGGTAGGGAAGAAAGGTTTGGCCAGTTACTCCTTTTCCCCTGCGCGTCCAGGGGCAGGGCTGACTCTCACAACCTAGCATTCTATTTCACTCTTCCACCCTCAACTTCGGTGTTCTCGCTCTAGTTTTCGCTCTGGTTTTGGTTTTGCTGGAGGAACAAAGATACGCTCCCCTCGGCAGGCGCCTGGAAAAAGGTCAAACTCTCTGCTTTTATAGCTTACTCCGTCTGTTTTAAGCTTATGGGATGTAGTTTTACATTTGAATTAGATCAGAATCTCTGCTTTTATGGTTTACTCCGTCTCTTTTCAGCTTCTGGGATGTACTTCTACGTCTGAATTATAGCATTGCACAATCATAGTGATTTTGTTAATCTGAAATTTTCCTTGCTTAGATGCTTTAAAGAATATAAAAATGGGATGAAAGTTTGAATTATATTTTGGCCTTTTTTTAGTTTCTTTGATCATAATCGGTATTACTCAGCATGTTTTAAATCTCTTTGCTCAAAGTATAGTTTTATTCAGCATGTTCTGGGTTATAATACACAAATTTAAGAAATTTGTAGTGCTTTATAAGCCTTGTTCAGATTTTCGAATTAAGATAGGTGACTGGTGGTGCATTTTCAAAACTTATTGCTATTGCATAGTCTCCCAAGATTCATCGTCCACTTGAAAATATGCGAGGAGCTGAAAGTTATCTCTGCAAGCCTTGGTAGACTTCTTCATAGGACCTGTTTTTGCAATAGCTCATGAGCCTGCTTCTGAACTCATCCCTCCAAAACAGGATCCCTGGTTTTCAGGGCCGGAATTTGAGAGTCTAAATCCAGCTTTTCTTTTGGTTTTGGGATAAGGTACCAAAGGTGATGTGTCACGTACCTGCAGGATTAATGATTTTAGGCACAGTCATCTCGCCTTAATTGATGCAGTAATCCATAGTTATTTGCCTTAGATAGCTAGCTATATCTATTTCCGAGCTCCTCTCGAATGGTGAGACCTTTGTCGGAAGAATCATAAATTCCCGCCTCTAGCACTACCTAATCCGGGTCTTATGTTCAGTACTCGACCAGCTGCTTATTTATTTCTGGTACATTCTCCTGATTCAGAAATCTTACCCTTAGTTATTATCCTTGGATGATGGGCCACTCTTGGATCCACGCCCCTCTTGAAATGTAATATTTTCCTTCCCGAGTCTTCTGGTTGTCAGGTCCATTGTCAGAAGAGTCTTTTCTCCCACTTTTGACATTACCTCATCCATGCTTTATGTTCAGAAATCGAACAACTGATCATTCATTTATGGTATCAAGCCCTGATTCAGAAATCTATCCAGGACAAAAGATCCTACAGCCAAGCCAAGGGGAAGGTATTAGAGGCGCATGGAGGGGGGGTCAGATGCATCGGCCATGGAGGCCATGATACGGGAAGCAATACAGGCCGAGAAGGAATGGGGAGACACTATGTTATCTGGAGGATGGCAATCAACTTTGGATGACGTGGTCGTCCAATCAACAATGCCTGGTGCTGATAAGGATAGGGGTTGGTCTCAAAGAGAGCACCCATTAGGGGAGGTCAATAATAAATGTGGTTTCCAACAGAAGGATAAGTTTTTGCGTGAACACGCAAGCTGCTTTAACAAGGCTCGAAATCCTATCAAAACTACCCCTCCTCCTGCTGCCATAAAATTGGACAGCGTCCACCTGACTGAGCATATAGAAAGCCTCCAGGAACTTGCCTTAGTGGGCAGATGGCACTTCCCAGAAATGGACGATGCCACGATGAGAAAATGGCTTGAGGTTCAGTGGAAACCGCTGATTGGATACCTCCTCATTGTTTCAAATCTTATGAAGGAGTGGTATTGCTTTCATTTTTTAAGCGCCAGTGATGTAGAAGCCATTCAGACGCACCCTTGGGTTCATAGAAGAAGCTCCCTTGCTCTTTATAGATGGTATATCGGGTACAACCCTCTGAAAAATACCCCGTCGAACAACTTGATCTGGGTCAAACTCCCAAACCTTCCCCTGGAGATGTGGTCTAAGGAGACTCTAACAGAGATAGGTAATTCCATTGGAAGATTTTTCTACGTTGACCCAAGGTGTCTTGGGGAAAAAGACAAGCGCATAGCATGGATTCTTATTGAAAAGGCCTACAGGGGGGGATTCCCCGACCACATAGAGATTGCCTGGAGGGATTTAAAAATAAAACAAAGACTGGATTTTTGGGGCATACCCTTCAAATGTTCTACTTGTCACGGGACAGGACACCTAATTAAAAACTGCTCTCGGCGCCCAACACTTAAAAGCAAAGTGTATCATGAAAAGTTTCGGGCGGACTCTCCCCTGTCTTATGAAAAGGAGAGGCTATCCCCTACAGCCAGTCTCTGACGGATCTGGATGTAGTGCAAAATTATAATAAACTGGAAAATAGTCTAAATCATTCTCCTCTGTGCTTCTCTCAAGACCTTTCTCAGCGCCATGGTAGCAGGCCTGAAAGCTCGGCTAGGACTGATTTCAAAGCTGATAAAGAGATTCAACCTATCTTCTGCCCACGCACCCCCCCCGAACCAATTGACAACATTGCAATACCTCCTCCCCCTTCGATCCCCAAGCCTTTCAAGGATTTTACTGTGGGCTCCCAACCCATTCTCATTTCATCATCTTCGCCTTCGCCCAAAAAGATCTATATCCCATCCACGAAAGACAAAGAGCCAATCATATCTGCCACCCCTTTAAATTCCCATGTTTCATCTCCAATGAATTTATATGACAGCGATTTAGATTTTCTTCTAAGCAAGAAATCTCTTGAGTTGGAACCCTTAACCATCCATAAACCATGTCAACCCTCGCATCCTCTCATTAGTCTCAATTCTACAAAGAATATAACAGTAAGAAAGAAAAACAATGGTGGAAGTAGAGATTATCGGGGGCAAACAAAAGATGCAGACAGAGGAGTAAGAAACCTATCCCTTGTCGACGTTCCCATTTTTGACATATCAGAGACTTAGCCTCTTAGAGCAAGTGCGGCTGGACAACCCCCCCAATGACCTTCATCATATCTATGAATATCAGAGGTCTGGGAGCAGACCTAAAATTTTTCGCGCTTAAAAACCTGTTCTATTTAGTCAAGACAAAAATCATTTTAGTACAAGAAACCATGCATAACAAACATGTGTCCATTTCCTACTTTAGAAAAATGCTCCCCTCATGGCATATGGCAGCCTCAGAAGCCAAGGGACTTTCGGGAGGACTGGCGGTTTTGTGGGATCCTTATTGAATCAGAGCTAAGGCTTATAAATGCTTTGCGGGCATTCTCATCTCAGTATTTATCAGAGGGAGTGATTGTCCTATTAATATCTTGAATATCTATGCCCCTTATAAAAACAGGATTCCTTTCTGGGATAAATTTTTTGCTTCAGATATCTTTGACATTGACTCATTAATGATTGCAAGCGATCTAAACATTACTCTAAGCTCAGAGGAACGATGGGGAAATTGCAGGAAGAGAGACCCACTCGCAGATTGAATAAAGTATGAACTCTTGCACATAAATCTTGTAGATGTCACTCCACCAAAAAGGATGCCTACTTGGGATAATGGAAGAATAGAAGAGGCCTACATTGCAAAAAGGATAGATCGGTTTATTGTACATGTCAGCGTTATTGATAAAATGGGCATGCCATTCTCGTCCATTGAGAATGTATACATATCAGACCATAGGCCAATTTCGCTCAGCTGGAGGGAAAAGGGGTTCAGGAATGGCTACCCATTTAAATTCAACAGATTATGCTTAGAGGATCCAAACTTCAATGAATTAATAATAAAAACATTGAAGGATTTATCTGTAAAAAACTTGACCCCCCCTTTTATGACATTTAGAGACACGTTGTCCACTATGAGTAAAGTGGTCAAAGAATGGCAATACAAAAAGAAATAGGCGGACAGATTTGCCCTTCAAGAAATACATAAGGAACTGGATAGTATATCCAAGGCTTCGGATGCCAATTCACTTCCTTTTAGCATGAGATGTTACTGAAATGAGTTAGAAAGGAAAAAACAAAATCTACTGAAGCAGGAAGAAGTCTCATGGAGACTTAAGAGCAGGGCAATTTGGCTCAATGAAGGTGATAGAAACACTAATTCTTCCATAAGTATGCAAATGCCAGGCATGAGAGAAATTCCATTTGGAAAATAAGTGATGGTCAGGGGAGCTTCCTCTTCTCACAGCAAGAAATCTCAAAGGAAGCTGTGAGACATTTTAAAAATCAATATAAAAGAAGGGATAATTGCAGTTTTCAAGATATCTTATGGGGTATCGATCTGGTCCCTCAAATGTTTGATGATGAAAAAAATGAGCACCTGTTCCAGCCCATAACAGAGGAAGAGCTTCTAGGAGTTATGAAGGCCTTCAAGAAGGATAAATATCTCAGCCCGGATGGCTGGACAATAGAATTCTTTATCCACTTCTTTGATATTATCAAACTAGATTTGTTGAGGATGGTTGAAGCAGCAAGAATCTCAGGCAGCATTCATCAGATTACATCTTCCACGCAGATAGCTCTTATCCCAAAGAAATTGGAAGCAGACTCCTTTAAAGATTTTAGGTCGATCTCATTATGCAATATAACTTTCAAAATCATCACAAAAATTATTGCTGAAAGGATCAAAGTGACCTCAGCTAGCACTTTAACAAAGGATCAACATGATTTTTTAAAGGGAAGGGATATATTGGATGCAGTCGCCAACACTCAATAAAGCCTGTTTACCATGCTCTCAAATAAATCTGAAGCTGCCAGTCTCAAAATTGATTTACAAAAGGCTTTTGACTGCTTGGACTAGGGGTTCATTAGATGCTTATTAGGTAAGATCGGCTTGAAATCAAATGTCATAAACTGGCTAATGGCATATGTAGAGAAGATAAACTATGCAGTCATCGTAAATGGGATCCCTTCTCCTTTTTTCCCAGCAGAAAGGGGGTTGCGTCAAGGATGCCCTCTCTCTCCTCTGTTGTTCATCCTTGCAATGAACTCTCTAAGCCTTCATATTAATAAGGCAGTTTCTGAAAACAGATGCATGCGAGTGAAGATTTGCAGGAACAACTACATCTCACACAACTTATTTGCCGATGATGTGCTCATTTTTGCAACACTGTGCAGATCCTCGTGGATATGTCTCAATGACATTCTAAATAGGTTCCAGAATGCCACTGGACTTCAAATAAACAAATCTAAATCCATTCTATTCCACAATGATGCCAATTTAGAAATAGTGGAATGGATTTCTATATTGTTTAGGGTAGAGACGAGGTCAATCAAGGAAGGATTAAAATATTTGGGTTTTCAGCTAAAGGCCAAGGGTTACTCTAAAGAAGATTGGCAATGGCTAATAGACAGATACTACAAAAAGGTTTCTGCCTGGGAATACAAGTGTCTATCATTGGAAGGAACAATTGTTCTAACTTAAGCAGTTTTAACTCAACTTGTTGTATATTGGGCTCACATTTTTTTCCTCCCTACAAGTATCATCCAGAAAATGAACAAGATAACTTCAAACTTTATATGGGGCGGCAAATCGGAACAGGGAAAATATCATCTTACTGAAATGGAAAAGATCTCTATGCCAAAGAATTCCGAAGGATGGGGATTATTGGATTCGAGGGTTTTCAGGAAAGCACTTCTGTGCAAATCTCTGTGGAGAGGCATATTCGGGGAAGGGTCATGGAGCATTACTATAAAAAAGAAATATATGAAAGGCAAAGATATGGAATATTGGTTCAGATTAGGAAGGATCGGTGCCAAGAATGGGTCAGCTATATGGCTCAGTTTTCGTAAAATTGAGCAATATTTCCTAAAGAATCTAAAATGGTGCTTACAATCTGGCAGCAGAATCCTCATTGGGATAGACCCCATCATGTGCAGGCGAGACAGTTTTTCCATCCCCGAAAGGCTTCTAATCTTCTTCCATAGCAAAGGATTTTTTATGTGGGACAAGCTTATAGTCGGATGGCAAGGCCCACTTCCTCTATGGAAAGAGGCCTTTGATCTAGGTATGTTAGAGTCTATGGCAAGGCAATGGAATGCTATCAGGGACGTCTTGAGACGCTGCAGTTTTCATCGGTCTAGGTCGCATGATTATCTAACCTGGAAGGCGCTAAAAGCAAATACACAGGTTTGCATAAAGGATATTTATACAGATCTAATGGGTTTAAAAACCATGCATTCCAATCCTAAATTCCCATAAGCTTTTTGGAAAACTGGATGCTCTCCCAAAATAATATACTTCTCGTGGCTGGTGTTCCACAATAAAAACTGTCCTGGGAGAATCTAAAGAAAAGGAAATGGCATGGGCCGAGCAGGTGCCTAATGTGTGAATCGGAAGAGGAAACTAATTTTCATATGTTCTTCCAATGCCAATCTACTCAACAAATATGGCATGAATTGGCGATATTATATGGCTTTCCTCTTGTTTCTCATGCTTCAAAGCATGCAGTTTTTGAATGGTGGAGTGGGCAGAGAGATTCATGGAGATCCTTCATTATTATTATCCTATGGTGTGCATGGAGGTGGAGGAACAAAAAAATCTTCAATGAAGTGAAAGAGCCTCTCATGGATATTTTACAACATATCATTTCTATTTATGACTCTGTACCAAAAAAGCAACCCAAATCGAAAACTGTCAACAGGAACGTGCAAGAAGATTATCTCTTTAGGTCCCCAAGGGCATTTTTTGATGGCGTTGCTCAGCAAAACTCTTGTGGCTGCGGGTTACACATTATAATGGACGAGAATCTTCAATATTGTATTTCATGGAATGCAGGAAAGGGCACTAATAGCATCGCTGAGGCAAGGGCCCTTGCGGGTCTCCCTGCTTTTTGTATCTTTTTTTATATACGTCCCATTTCAATTTTTGGAGACTCCAAGATCATGGTCGATCATGTCAAAGGAAAGTGCCATATCAGGAGCCCACACCTCGCTGGCTGGATGGACATGATCATGTCTTTTTGGGGAATTATGAGAGATTGCTCCATTCAGCATATTTTCAGGGCTCAGAATCAGCAGGAATCAGCAGGCGGACAGCCTGTCAAAGGATGGTCTTCTTCTAGAAACAGGGACCTGGACCATGAAGGTAATTTTTCGCGAGGAATCCTTTGTCATACAGGACTTCTCTATCCCTAGCTTTTAATCTTCTGTCATTATCTCCAGGTCTGCTATTTTTCATCCCTTTTGTTTTTATCTTGGCATATGTTTGGTATATATATGATTTTAAATAATCTATGATATAATCAACTTGGAACTGTTTTGATGTGCAACAGCACAAACCGCCTTTTCCTTCATAGAGGGTCTATTCCTCTAGTTTTTGTTCCTTATGTTATAGACTTTCCAGCTTCAAAAGCTTGACAATGTACTATCTAGATCTTTTATATAGTCTCAATATAATACAATTATGCTTTTTCTCTCTGGAAAAAAAATGCATGTGCTTATTAAAAAATAAAAATAACTATTTTTCTTCTTTTCGACTTAGTGGGCTTAGGTGTTTACCAGTGGCTGTTTAGTATACCATGTGCCAAAACCCCGAAAATACTGGAAAATGTTGTTTCGTGGAAATACATAATTAGTTTTTAAAATCCAGAAACTGACTGGAACGTATGTACTGAATTCTCCGGTGGTTGCCGTCCGCGTTCGTGGAAGCGCTGCCGACCATCGCTGACATGGCTTATGTTGCCCAGTCAACAAACACGTCATCGGGTTTTAGGAGGAGCGGTGGAAATAAAACCCTTCGTCCCCTTGAACACTGCGATAGCAGAATACCGAGGTATTGTTAAAGTAAAGCCGCGTTTCGAAGGCTGCCACTGATTTATTGCGTCCTCCCCGTCACGGAATTAAGGGAAAAGAAAGGATTAGACCAGAGGTCTCCAAGGTTATTATTTGTCTTCGGCAGTTGTCAAAGATGTCCAAGGTAGGCCATCGTTTATTGATGTCTCATTTTATTTTTTGAAATGTTATTGGAAGTGAATTATGTGCGTGATTGTGCAGAAAATCGTGTTGAGAGTGGGGTTAAACTTCGAAAAATGCAAACGGAGGGCCATGAAAATGGTTGCAGGGATTAAAGGTAAAGTTCGACTTTATTTGTTATGTGCGGGTTTAAGGTAAAGTGGTTTACAATGCTGAAATTATTTTTACTAAATTCTAGCATGTTCCTGGATACATTGCAGGGGTTGACTCTATAGCTTTTGACGAAAAAGATACTAAGATCACTGTAATTGGACGCGGATCCTGTGTGCCTAACGGCTAGTCTAAGAAAATTTGGATTCGCAGATTTGGTGAGCGTCGGACCTTCTAAATAGGTCGAGAAGAAATTCTGAAATGCAGCCCTAGAATGAGCCTGCAGGAAACAAGCGGGAGGCATCAAAACAGAATTGAAGTTCGGTCATTCCTTGAACAAGCTGTGGTGGCTGCAGCGGCTACAGTTATTTGTGGCGCGATCAGAGCCATATTGCCTTCTGCCTTTGTGTAACTTTCGTCGTCCGTTACTTAGCTTTAAATAAAAAAATTATCTTCTGTGAATTAGAACTCTTCTGAGTCTGCACTTTGACACGGCCTTGCCTTCAATGGATACAGTTGAAAGCGAGCCAAGTGGGTTCCATGGCTTTCGCGGATTTGCGGAAGAACTTGGCGGTTTCAATAATGCTGCGTCAAAGTAGTTGTTAGCATTTCAATCGTAGCTTCCTCAGATAGAGGACACGGATCTCATTAGTCCATATGTGCCTCCTTGGCTCGCCTTTGTATAAAATTCCATAATTTGTTTGGCTAGGAATATCTGTTTGGCACAAATGTTACAGCAATTTTCATTATTATTAATAGAAAATTGAAAATTTTCACATTAATTTTTTTTTTAAGGCTATTTAATCTTCTGTGGTTGCCTGCGCCGATTCATATTTAATGTTTTTTGTATGTAAATGTTCTGTAATATTTAATGCTGTCTATCGAATGCGCCTAATCATATTTAATGTATTGTTCGTTAATGTCCCGTAACACTTAATGTTCTGCCTATCGAATGCGAATGCGTTGTTATACCTTCTCAAATTTAATAGTTGGTCTACAATGGATGGATCGTATGATTAGTGTGTCTAGTTATTTTTATTTTTCATATTTAATGTGTTGGAGTTGTTTACATTTAAGTTAAATTAGAAAAATAAAAAAATAAAAATTATTATTATAAAATTTTGTTAGTAAAAATTAATATGTTAATAAATTTTGTGGGTCTAGAGTATGTTCTAAAATTATTTTTGTTTGGATAAAAGTTGGTTCTCTTCGGACACAAGGAAATAGGTTAACAACCCAAGATCCACAAGCATCTTGTAGGAGTGAAAGTCTTCCGAGATGGCCAAATTTTCATTGAATAAGTGTGATTTGATGAGTCAATTTGCATTTGCAAGTAGCAACCAATGATGATTCTCCTCACTCTTGATTTGACAATTGAGTTATAACCAACATAGATCCATCTTAAATAGAGATCTAACATGAGGGTAGAGGGATCCAATTTCTTCACATGCAAATTTTCTTCACATCAAAGTTTTTTTGTAAGGCCTTTTATTCAATGTTTTTTTTATTCTTAGATTTTTTTCAAATTCTATTTTCGCCGACATGAAAAAAATTTCAACTTTGTTGAAGGACATGCAGGGTTACACATCATACTAGGCTCATACTAGGCTCTAGAATATGGATTCTTGGTGGCGGGGGGTGAAAACCCCTCCTTCAAGGATGTAGTGTCTCGAAGTAAGCAAAAGGGTGTGCGGGGTTTTGGTAGTATTGGGAAGGGCAGTACTTCTAGGGAGACTCTAGTCTAAGGGGATCAATGGCAATTGAGGCTTAAAGGAAAAATTATTCCTAAGGCGGCATAAAAAACATAAGAAAACATAGGAAACATAAGAAGGACCACACCTTCATTTATAAGTTTGTGGGAAGTTGGCCAACAGAAAAGGAAATCAATAAGTGGATCCAAAAAAAGTAGTAACCAAAAGGGGAGATGGACCTAAGGTTGGGTCTAAAAGGTTTTTTATGGTTATTTTTTCTAGTTTGAAAGATAAAACCATGGCTTTCGAGGGAGGACCCTATTTTCTGAACAATGTTGGCTTATAAATGAGGCACTGACAAGAGTGTTCTAACACCATCAAAGAAGAGTTTCTAGCAACACTAGTATGGGTTAGGCTATATTCTCTTTTAGCAAACTTTTGGATCCCAAAAAGCCTGCAAGGTATCATAAATTCTTTAGGGAAATTTGTCAAAATTTTGGAGGTGGAAAAAAAGAGAAAAAAAAACGTGTTTTACGCAAGGATTTGCATTTATATGAATATTTCGTAGCCCCTTCTAGAATCAATTGACTTGGAATACTAAGGTGAATTTTGGTCGCAACCTCTCGACAATGAACATGTTTTGTTTATGTGTCATTGTTGTCATGAACATGGCCATCTGTTGTGGGACTGTCCTTTGAAGAAGAAGGAGATCAAGAGATGGGCTAGCAAGGGATGGCAGATGGTTTCATATGAGTGGAAAATAGATGCAAAACCCTAAAATATAGAAACTGAAGGTGAAACAAACTATTATGGATAATGAGAACATTTCTGCAATCATAGAGAATATGGAGAGTGAGTTCTCCCTGTTGGAGGATATTTTTATGGAACAATCGACCCAAGAAAACCCTAGCAACAAGCAAGCCTCTAAGTAGAATTTGTTGAAGGAGGAGCCATATCCAGAGTGTTCTCTCAACATGACAGGGATAGGTGAGGTCATGACGTTGTTAGAGGAAGACCCCCAATCCTTGGGGGAAAGAGGAAAAGTTTTTGGTATCCCTCATAAATAGTTGCGCTCAAAAGGATACATCAGAACTTGCCCCAAATCAGAAGGAACTCCATGCTCAGCTTTACCTTCAATCGAAAAGTCAAGGAGGCTTGCAAGAGCTTAGATTAGCTTATTTAATAGTTGTGAAGGGGGTGAAGCACAAAGGGAAAGAACCCATGGTGAAGGAGGTTAAATGAAAAGGAAGGAAAATTATTAAATATAATTTCCAATCTACAGGGGAAAAATTGATTAACTTCAGTCAAGTAATGGCACTCTTAGATATCTTCCTCTCACCCCAAACCCTTTCTCAATGAAGCTCATTTTATGGAATATAAGAGGGGTCAGTAGCAAATGGAAATATAGATACTTAAAGTAGATAATTAATATCGAGAAGCGAGTTGTGGTAATTTTGAAGGAAGCCCAGGTGTCGATGGAAAATATTCAAGAGATAGTAGGAAAATGATAGAAAAGTAGTGAAGTAATGGATCTACATGCCAGAGGGAGGACATAGAGCCTGGAGGTTCTATGGAATCCTCTAAATATCGAATTCTAGGACTTGATATTGTGTGCTAGGATTTTGTCTGATAGCTTTAGATATGTTGGCTTGAAAGAAGTGATTCGCTTGACGACTGTCTTTGACCCTCATATTCCTAGCAAAAATATAGCCTTTCTAGAAAGTATAAAAGCACATAGAGGTCTTTTCCAAGAGTTGTTGTGGATTGTCAATGGATACTTTAAAATAATAAAATTGCTAAATGAAAAAAAGGGTGTTATAAGGGGATTAGAGTTAGAATCTAAGGCTTTTGAATATCACATTCAATATTTGAGGTTAGTGCATATTCATACAATTAAGTACACTTTTACTTGGAATAATCAAATAGGGAGTAAGCATCATGTTGCCAACAAATTGGACAAGTTCTTATTGTCTAAAGGGGTGATGGAGAAAGATATTTTGTGGAAGTCATAATCCTTTTGTGGTTGGGTTCTGACCACTCGCCAGTTTATCTCAATGTAGACCTTAAGGAAATTTCAAAGAATAGGTCTTTTAGGTTTGAACTTTTCTAGCTCCAAGATATAGAGTTTGTAGAGAAGTCGAGAACTTGGTTGGAGGAAATACATGTGAAGGGTAGGAATAAGATGCAAATGTTTCATCTAAAAATGAAAGAGATGAAATAAAATATCAAGTTGTGGAATGAGAAGGAATTTGGACATATTCTGGAGGAAAAGAAAATTTTGGAAAGTAAGATGAGGGATATCTAGCAAAGAATGATTACTGAAGGAAGGTCAAATGACCTAGTGAAGGAGGAAGGTAGTACTCTCATTAGCATGGAACAAAGAAGGAAGCAAGAATTATTTCTCTATAAGCGAAAATTAAGAATCCAATGGTTAAGGGAAGGAGAAAAAAATATTAGCTTCTACCACAAGTTTATAGTTAAGCGTAGGGAACATAAAAAAATCATCTATGTCATGGGAAATGATGGTTAAAGGAAGCTTCTACATGAGGAGATCCAAAAAAACCTGGTGTATTTTGACAAAGGTATCCTATAGGAGCCATCTTTGAGTAGATACCAAGCCATAAAAAAAAACCATGGCTTGCATCCCATTGATGGTTAGCAGGGATCATAATGAAGCTTTGGTTAGGGAGGTATCGATGAAGGAAGTGGAAGATGTAATGGTGGTTATGCAATGAAACAAATCCCCAGGCCACCACGACTTTACCATGGATATTTTCGAAGCTTGTTGGAGCCATATAGGACTGGAGTTTCATGAGGTCATGGAGGAATCTAGAAGGACTCAAAAGGTTTGGCAAGGGTTAAATGTGACTCTTTTAACTCTTATCTTAAAGGTAGGTAAGACTGACGATTCGAGTGTGTTTAGACATATTTCAATGTGTAATTTAATTTATAAGATAATATACTTGGTTATAGTGAATCACTTGAAGCATCTATTGAAGGATTTATAGGCCCTGAATAAAAAGGCTTTGTGGAATACCACTAAATATCTAAAGGAATAATTACAATCTAGGAGATTCGGTATTCCCTAAAATCCAAAAAAAACCCAAATATGTTAATTAAACTCGAGCTCTAGAAATTTTATGATACATTGAGCTGGGATTATTTTTTCTAGGTCCTAAACAAATATGGTATTTCCTCGCAATGGATTTTGCATATAAGATCTCTACTATCCACATTGTTCTTCTCCTTCTTAGTCAATGGTTTTTTGTCTTACACCTTCAACCCTAGGCTAGAGGTCTTTAATAGGAAGACCCTTTTCCCCCCTTTCCTTTTTATTTTGGCAGTCGAAGGAATGGGTAGGTTACTAAATGTCATATGCTCTGAAAGGGTTCTTAAGGGCCTAGGGATTTTTGGAAATGACCTCCCTATAATCCATTAGCAATTCGTATACGATGTTTGTTTATTTGGCCATCCTACACTCAAATAAGTGAGAGTGATCCATAAGTTGTTAGTATTCATGGAAGCCTCTTTCATGATGATAAACAAAGAAAAGACAAATAACTTCTTTTTCAATTGCAAGGACTTGGTCTAGTGACATTTGGTGAGGACAATGGAGTTTCAAATTGCAAGTCTTCCTTCTAAATATCTAGAGGTGCCTCTAGCTTTGAACCCAAAAAAGTCCTCGTGTTGGCAGGAGATTTTGAAGAAATTATCTAGTAAGGTCAATAAATAGACCTTTTTCAGGCTTTAAACTTGGAAAGCAAGGTAGTTCTCAGAAAATCGATGTTACAGACCATCCTTTTATATCAATGGAGATGATGTCTATTCCAAAGGGGATAGCCAAAAAAATCACTACTAGTTGGAGAAAATTTGCATGGAGGGGAGTGAATAAAGCAAAGAAATGGGTGTTGTTGGCATTAGAAAAATTATGCTTGCCAAAAATCATAAGGGGTGTGGGGTTGAGGGATCCTAAAACCTTAAGTGAAGCTCTAGTGGAAAAATTATGGTGGAGATGGGTGATGGGTCGTAGTGTGTTTTAGAAATAAATTAGGTAATTATAGGCAGCTAGCCTTTGAAATCATATAAGTTGGCCCGGTTCGCCCATTTGGATGTGGGTACAAGATCATGCTTTTTAGGAGATAATGAAAGGGAATACAACCTTCTTCTTGGAGGATTCATGGAAGCAATTACTAAAATTAAAAGTTAGATTAGAGCTAAAGGAGATAGAAAATTTCACCAAGGGAAGCAGTGGCCTTAAGGTGATAGAATTTTGGAAAGAGGTCCAAGGATCATTTGTTTGGCAATCCTGAAATATGAATAGTGGGAAGACAATCACTCAGAATTACCATGGGAAAAGTTAAGAGAGGAGCTTATGGAGAGGACAAATATCAAATCCCATGATCAGGATAAGTTGACATGGGGATATAACCCATTGGTATGTTCATACTCAAAGAGGTGTATTCATTATTCATAGGGCATAATGTGCTTGAGAAGGATCCAATTTGGAAATCGACTTGGTTGAGTAATCTCTGGCCAAAAGTGAGACTTTTCCTTTGGCTAATGGAAAATAGAAGAACCTTATCTTGGGAGTGAATTAGGAGGAAGGGATTGTGGGGCCCATCCTTTTGCTTCATGTGTTAGGTGCAGGAGGAGATGATAAAGCACATGCTAAAAGACTATCCATTCACTAATGAGATATGATCTACAATCTCATTGTTGTTTGGGAAAATTAGCAGAAACATTGAGCATGTTGTGTTACTTCTCATGTAATGGAACAACAAGAAGTTATCAAGTCCTATTGTTAGTCTAGCATGGGAATTAGTTGTAGGCTTTGTTTTATAGTCAATATGGAATGAGAGGAATGTTAAGATATTCAAGAATAAGAGGAGAAGCTTGGGGAGATGCATAAGAATCAAAGAAAATATAAGACATACAATCTTGGATACATCTTGGTCAATCGACAATTAGAAGACATACAAAGGGGAAGCAAAGATTGTGATGAAATTAGATATAGATCAAGTTATGTGTGCTCCAAGAATAGTGTTGCTAGTGGCTTTTTGTAGAAACATAGAGAAATGTTTCTCACCCCCTCTGAATGGATTTTTCAAACTAAATTTTGACGGCACCTAAAGGGAATCTTGGGTTGGAGGGTTTGGGAGGAGTCTTTAGAGACTATAGCTCCAAAGCATTGTGGGTGTTGCTGAAAGTTGTGTTACCACAAGCAACAGCATGGTGAAATTTCAGGATTTAAAATGTGGCCTACACATAGTGATGAGAGAAGTTTATAGATCCATATAGTTGGACATAGATTCATTGCTTGTTATTAATTATCTTCAAAAGTTGATTTTCAGTCACCCCGAAAAAGGATAGCGAAGAGATGAAGACTAGAAATTATAATTTGGAGCATTCATAATCTAATTAGTTGCCTAGAGTATATCATTATCCATCACTCTAGAAGAACATGGAACAAGGTGGAATACTTTTTGGCCAACCTTGGTTGTCAGGGCATGGGGATAATTATTAATATATGTTTGCCTCCTATAGTGGTATATGACTGGATAGAGGAACTCAACCAATTGCTAGAAGGCGATGTTGTTTCCCCAAATGGGGGTGTAATGACAGATGGAATTAGACCTCAGGAAAATTTCCCACCATCCTCAAGCTCATAATATCGCATTTATGACGGAGTACGTGGATGGATCCTTGCATGCATGAGCATGTAGACACATAGTTGGAAGAGGGTTTATGTATGTGTTTTGATGGTCATTGAACTCATTTGGAGAGAGAGGGAACAATTCGAGGTATGGTCCTCAAACTCTTGCTGCCAATTTCTCGGAAAGGCGGCATGCGTGAAGGTCCTGGTGTTGTGGGCAATGGAGGTTTGTTCTAGGCTACAAGGAATTCAAGATGTTCTTAACATCTTGACTGTGGTTGTATGGGACATCGGCAAAGCCTAGCGCTGTTAGCTGGTGGAAGTCTCCATTAAAAAGGTCCTGTTGGGGTTTTCAATCTGTAAGCTTTTTTCACTCACTTAGGTCCTTCCTTTATTTCTCTTGAGTTTCCTATTTATATGCTCTAGAGGTCTTTTTCTTATGAATCATGAGTCTAATGCTTTACATATGATTTTCCTTCTTAGGTCTAGGGATAATATTGATAATATTGGTATATTTTTGTGTCAGGGCTTGTCTCACTTCTTTTTCCCTCAATGTGAGGAGGGTGTTGATGGTTGTAGTTGGGAGTCCCTGTGAGGGTTGGCTTGTGACAATTTATTTGGGTGGTTAGGAAATTGTTGGGTGTGGGACTTGGGTAATTTCATAGTTTCTCTTGGGTGTCAAATTTTCTTGGTCCCAGTGAGGCATTTTTCTTGTTCAATGGTTAAGGGTGAAGAGTCTCTAGCTAAGGAAGTTTTATCCTTTGCCCTCTCTAGTGGGTATTCATTTGAGGTTAAGTCTTTTGTATGGTGGTACTGTGACAAGCTTGTTTGTTGGTTTCCTGGTATTATAGAGGGTGGGTCAAGTTGATCATTGTCTCCTTTTGAAGGTAGAGGAAATCCTTACATGGATACTAATTCTCCTCCCCATTATCCCACCAACAACTCCCATAAATTTTGACCAAAATGAAGGGGACCCTATTACATATTTCGAAAAAATTTCCCTTCTAATTGCACTTGATTGATTGATGGTTTCCCCTATCCTCATTATCTGTCTTTTATGCTTCTTGCTGCTTTAGGTTTTGATCATGACTTAGCATATCTCTTTCTTTGATCCTTGGGGTTTCTTCTTTGGTTGTGTAACCTCCCCTTGTTGATTTTACATGTAAACAAAAATAATACCAAACTCATGGGACACATATTCCAAGTTTAATGGTGGGAAAACATTATAGTTGGAATCACTTGTAGATTGATTAATGGCTATGGAAATTGGCAAAGGCATTGGCAGGAAAAGAGGCAATAATTGACATTTAAGTATGAGAAATAAAGGAAAATAGGAGAAGAGGAAGGTGAAGAGATAAAAATTTGCATGCAAGAGAAATTAGAGGAAAAATGAAGGAAAATTAGAAAAATGGGGACATCAATAATAAAAATCCCATCAGAGAATGAATTCACAGCATTTTTCAATTGATGGCTTTAGTCAGTTCAGTTTTGGAACTCTCCCTTCATTCTCTCTCTCATACACTCTTGCTCACTTACAACATTTTTGGAGCATACTTGAAGCATTCTAACATTCAATTGGATTGGAGAAAGAAAGAAAGGAAAACAAGGAAGCATAAGGAGATAATTGGATCAACAACTACATCGGGCTTACTTTGCAAATAACAGGTTTCATGTATGATCTCCTTGCCAATTTTTGGATGCATGGTATATGCATGTGGTTCCTTGGTTATGTGTTGTCATTGGCATGGATATTTTCCTGGATTGACAGTGGTTTCAACCTTGGCTTGCCATTTCCTAGATAGCCATGGTGTTTTGGGTTTCCTACTTGTTTTTCTAAATAGTTCTTAGGTTCCCTATGGTTGTGGGTTGGAACAAACACTCTAGAGCCCTGGAACATCTTGGGTTGAGTTACTAGTTCCCGGATCCTGCAAGTTGGGACAAATGCTTTGGAGCCTTGTGGGTTGAGTTACTGGTCCCTGGAGTTGTGCGGTGGAATAAACACTCTGGAGCCTTCATTTGAATGTGGGTTGAATTACTATTTCTTAAAGCCCTGGACAACTTAGATATAGACTGTTTTGGTTGATGTTAGTGATTTCTCGACCGTATAGGTGAGATCATTATAGCTGAGGGTTGAGGTGGTTTGGCCTGTGGAAGCCCTGATTGGTTTTGTTTTGGTTTAACCCTTACGATCCCATATTCATGCTTGGAATATGGCATGAGGGTGATTGGCTGAAAGAGATATTTAGTTCAGCCCAATCTATGGTCAGGTGGTACGTGGAAGTCCCCGACTTGGTTGGCATTTTCATGTTAATATGAGATATTTTCATATTGTGATCTATAGGCATTTGTATTGATATGATGGTGATTTTATGGTTTATTTTCCATGGTTTCTATTTTGGTTATATGTTGGTTATATTATGTATTATGTTTATGGCTCTTGTCATGTCTTGATAAGTTATTGAATGGTTCATGAATGCATAGTCTAAAAAGTGTTATTGCAGTTATCTTGGGAGGGCATTAGACCTTCTTGGTTTTCTAAGATGAAGTGTAGACTCATATCATCATATATGCATTCATGAATTGTAGCTTATATGCTTATTATATGTTTGAAATATTTCTCTCATGGATTAGGCATGGGTAGGTCAAGTTCTTGTTTAAGTTCTGAAAGGTTTGCACTGTTGGCATCTTGTTTATGTTTCTAGGAAGTTACAAGGAATTCTCGATAGTGGTCTAGACGCTAACCAAAAAAAGTGCCTTAGGTCTCATAACCACTAACAGAAAACTAGAGTTTTTGGGTCATAACCGCACGGAAGAAGGCCTATGTGCGCGGTTGGGATCTCATAGCCACACTAATGTTGTGTTGTGCATTCAGTTGGGGAGTTTCCCTTGAGAAAACAATCCAACTCAGGGATTGATTACCTGGGGTGGTTTGTAATCTCCCGAGTGGTCTGTAGTCCCTAAGGGATGTATTTAAGTTGTTAGTGTGCCATCCCCACTTCCACAATTGGAACTTGGAGGTCGGGTCATATCATAGTGACACTTCTCTAATGTTTACCCTCAAAAGCTTGTAAAAGTGGGTAAATGTGGTTTGGCATTGTTATAGGGTAGTATGATAGCTTCTAGGTTTAAACACCTAGACTCGATGGGCTAAATGTAATTTTTATGCATGCATGTTAGTTTTCAATGTGTTTTTGGCTTACGCATTGTGATTGTTATGGTTATCATGCATAGTAGGTCAGACATGCATCATGGTGGTCATTATTGCAGTTTGTGCCACCATGATGATGTTGGTGTTTTATGAGGTTGATATGTTGATATGTTGGTGTCATTATGTATATATATTGTGCTAATCTAGGTTGATTGTGTAGATGAGATAGCCTCTCCTGAACTTCACACAAGTATGATTTTGATTATGTCTATATTTGGTTTATCTAACATGACATGTTTGTAGGAGACAAAAGATTAGAGATGATGAGCAAAATAGTGGATTATAGTTCACGTGACTCTCCTCACAAATGAGTTTAGCAGTAAGGAGATGAGTATTATCTTGATATAATAGATACATTGAGAAGTTTTAAGTCAAAGATTAGAAGTTGCAAGCCAAACAATAACACGTTGATTGAGTCATAGGAAAGACCTCTCAGAGCTCAGAAAAGGAAAGCAAAAGTTAATGTAGTAATCCTTCAAAGTCTTTCAGATTTACAAAGACAAGAACAACTAAGGATTAGTCGTGAATAGGAGGAAATTAATAATGCGGCATATGGTAGCATGTCTTGATCAAGCTACAGGTTGGATAGGGATGACACAGATAGAGGTGGAAGATGGTTGGATACACATGACAAGAAAGGTAATGTTCATGGATTTTATTCTAGTTATAGTATTGAGAGACATTAGGAATAAGTATAAGTATCTTGCAAGTATAAGTATTAGACATAAATAATGGTTAGGACCTAGGTTAGCCACAAAGTCCAAGTCAGTTTCCCAACAACCTAATAAGAAGTGTCCAAGATAAAACTCTATAATAATTATTAACATCATGGAAACCATAACTATCGATAGCGATTGGTTGGGTCATTCAAGAATTTAAAAAAGGTAACAGAATAATATGAACTACCCTTAAAGGCACTATAGGTGGTATAATCGGGTAACCAAAAAAACATAATAAATGCAAAAGAGCTCATGAAATAATCATCTCGACCATAGAAGAATGAAGAAGGGTTTCATCGAAAACCCTAAGTAGTCTTACAATGTTAATTAAACTCACAATAGTATTATCTTTATATGGAATGAACGCATGCCACAAATCTGATTAATTCTTAGAACTGGAAAAGGAAATAACAGCATTCACTATACAATAAATAAATAGCAAACAAACCCTAGGTGGGTCAGAATACCGAATAAGTCTTAAGCAATTACACCACACAGACTGGCGACATAATTTATAACTAAATTTAGATGGGCGACATAATTGAAAACTAAATTTATTTATTGGGTCAGAATACCGAATAAGTCTTAAGCAATTACACCACACAGATTGGCGACATAATTTATAACTAAATTTAGATGGGCGACATAATTGAAAACTAAATTTATTTATTGCTACCTAATAGGCTGAATTTTACAGTGACTCGGTTCATCGTATATAACAATAAATTATACTAAATAATGTTTGAAACCCTAAAAAAGGAAATTGAAAGGACCCCGCAAGGTCTCCCTAAGAAACGTTTTAAAAGAGATTTAACAAATTGATAGTACATAACCCTAAGTCATTTGGGGCTAATATAACCCACACAGACATAAATAGAAGTCTGTTGAGTAACATTATAAAACCCTACACTGAATATGAAGAACGTGCAATGATGAAAGGTAGAGGTATGAGCCGAGAGGCAACCAGAAAACCCTAGCTCACTTACTACGAATCTACAAATCCTTCACGTGTGAAACACCTTACCTACAACGAAAGTAAATTCAACAAAAGGGTGGAGAGAATTTTGGCATAACGACCGTTACGAAAGAATGATAGAAAAGATCCTTAACTAAATTAAAGTTAAAAAAATTCTTACCTGGTTCGAGCCCTTTGCATTTTGTACAACAAACTATAACGATAAGTATATGAATTTCAAAGAGAAACTAACTCAGAAGAAATCCTTTGTTACTTGTTAGCTGAAGAGTAGACCAGTGAACTAAACAAGGTAGAGTAAGGTTGCACCATAACATAATAATCTTCCTCAACCTGCAATAAGAACATTCATAAATAGTAAACAAAGAAAAAAAATGCAAACTGGTTCAATAGACAGACCACAGGCATAAGGCTGATGAGTTACTATAGCCCTTGTGGGACAACTAAGACGCCTCCACAAATTTTGTATTAGGGTTTGAGGATTCCATCAGAGCTCGTGCCTCGCAGAACAAAGGCTGAAAATGAGCTGGAAAGTCACAAGGGGGTGCTGGGTAGTTATTGCAAACTAACTCACAACACATACAAATTGCCAGATTTTACCCTAGAGTTTCAACGATGGATCCACTAACAGATGTCACCGTTGAGTGTTACTATTTACCCTCAGAACAATCCAAAACTCAGCCTTGAGACACATTAATTGATGTGAGGAACTAAGGGGTCAACATATTATATAGTGGATCAAAATGATATGTGTACATAATATGAAATATATAGCCTAAGTTAAACACCACGGCTATAATAAATAAGTTATGGTTAATTGAACACCAATGGGCCTGGGTATAATATCATGTCCCAAAATAAGAAACTTCGGAAACATAACCTGGCCTCCAGAGATTAACTCATAATACTCCATGTGTAATAGTTTATGAATATCAAATAACACAAGAATTATATTATTATGTTACACTCCATGGTTAGTAAAAACAAAATTGTGAATGGATATTACAATATATTAAAATTTTATTTTTTATTATTTTATTGGTGGAGAGAATTAAATTTTTTAGGCACTTAGATAGAAATATGGAAAAAATACCAAAAGAGTTTAATTTCGTTTTTTAAAAACATTATCACAATAAAAATTTAATTAACCAACCAATCATTTAAATTAATAAGAAAATAAAAATTTTAATTAGGCTTAAAGGCGTGTCTATTTTGTAAATTTTGTAATAGGGTATTTAAAATAACTTTATTATTATTGATTAGTCTGTAGATGATTGGGAATTAACTTCCAAAGAATATTTTAAAATATTATTAGTAGTGACAGATCAAAGATTAAGATGTATCACAAAATTTGTTATGATTTTTGTATCTTTTTAATTAAATTAATTAACTAGCAAGTGTCCCTAAAAGTGCACAGTTGCACCGAACAAATAAAAAGTTTGGGAAGATACTAGCAAACAACAAAACCCATGGCTAAATGCATGCTCATTACACTTGCTCATAATGCCTCAACTAAAGCCCCTCAATGAATGTTGTTAATGATTGCCATTGGGTTGAGAGGGTCATCATCCAACCTCAATAATGAGGTCATGTGGGAAAATTCAAAATTCAAATTGAACTGACATTGAAATATGAGATGAAACCAGTTAACCCTTAGATAAACAAATAATTTTGGTAAAATTCAATTATGTGAACAAAGTTGCATTGAAATATGAGATGAAACTAGTTAACCCTTAGATAAACTAATAATTTTGGTAAAATTCAATTATGTGAACAAAGTTGCATTGGATTCGACTAAACTTAGAAATTCAAATTTAATAGGAATAAAAAAACTAAGACCAGAGACGTTAAATTATGGGATAAATCAATTTTCTTTGAAATGCTCATTTTCCTCAATGTACTATTTTGTTAGATTTTGATAAATTGATTTTTTGTGAAATGTTATTTTTCCTAGGTGTACTATTTTATTTGTTTTTGGAAATTTTAGAACTCTCAAAAAAATTAGGATTTTAAATTCAAAAGGCTAAAATTTCTGGGGGTAAATTTCTATAGAAAACTCTAATCAATTTTTTACATAATCAAGAACAAATCTTTAAACGGTAGAAGGAAAAATTTATCCATAAAACCATGGGTCCTTTGTTTTCCACCAATTGACACAAGTGTCCCATCTTTGCTCAAAAACTTCACGAGAGCCACCCATAAATCTTTTTCATATCCCAATAAATTCTCTAACATTTTTGTCTCTGCCTCATTTGAATATATACCAATAATTATCCATGAAAAATATGCCTTGAAAGAAGAAAGATGCACTAATACCCAAACTTAATAATAATATTGTCAATAATAGTATTTTAATGTTTATATTAAAGAAAATAAAGTAATTTAAATATAAAAAATTCTTATATTTTCACTTCCCGTGAATAGGGAGATGTGTAATTCATTTCATTTTTAAATGAAATTGATATATACTATTTAAATAATAATAATAATAATAACAAGTTTAATATGGTTATACATAAATATTAAATATTTCAACATACATTTAATGTGACTAAATATTTCAACATATATATTAAGGTGACTAATGTACATCTATCAAAATATATCAACCACATATTATTAATAAAAAATCATAAAATTAATAATAAAAAAAAATTCATTACTATATATATATATATATATATATATATATTATATATATAATATATAATAATATATATATTTATATATATATTATATATATATATATATATATATATATATATATATATATATTATATATATATATATATCATAAAATAAAACATATGATGCCAAATCGAAAACCAACTCGACCTATGTTGTACAAAATCACATTGAATGGAGACCACATTTATGTAAATCCAACGCTGAATAAATTTTACAATTACAATACCCACCCTAAATCCTCGTCTCTAAAGAATACAACTTTGGAGAACGCTCGGCCAGGTCCCACCACACCATGAAAATTAAACAATAACTCTAATTGTTAGATAAACAATGATTCTTTAATGCAGAATAATTACTTTAAAGAATGGTAAATGCGGAATAAACTTTTATGCCCAAGATAAATTAACTCCAATCATTGATGTTAATACCAGTAATAATTTTGGATTCTGGGAGCCTCCACTAGCAAATGACTCTGCGGGCGTTGTTCACTCGATCAAACCAACAATTTGAAGAAGATTTAAGAAATTTCAGAACAGTTGAAGCCAAAAGCTATCCCAAGAACGAAATGCCTGAAAGGAACTTGATCCTTCAGTGGTTCAATTTATCCTTTACGCAGAACAGAGCCTCTTGGGAACAGTTTCTCTGTGCGCTCAAAATAGAAATAGCGAGAGGGGAATTTGTTGCTACTAAACCAATTGTAAAATGCACCAAACGTTCTTCAAACGTCCACGGCTGCCAACAATGAAGGGAAACACCCACAGTTGGCCCACTGGCATTTGATTCACTGGAAATCATCGTTCACGCATGAGAATGAAAAAACATATCCACTTTTTCAGCGAGGAACAATATTAGAAATCACGCCTAAGAGGAATATGCCAAAGCAGGCAGATAAGAAAATCTGAAGGCACTTCCAAGCTCTGCTCTCTCAACTTGATGGTGTAAAACTGAAAGAGATTGAGATGCAAGCTTGGGGACCAAACAATAGTATATATAGCCAAGCTTCCATCAATCTTACGTTGGCTATGTGTCAAGTGTTCCACAGATCATTGTATAGAACTCCAGAGGGAGTAATGGACCACTTCAGAAGCTCCCAACAAGAAATTAATTGACTGCAGTTGATTTCCATAATTTAAGGAAATTCCTGCAGTTGGTTTCCAGAAATTAAGGAAATGACTGCAGTTTACTTCCGTAATTGTAGGCAACAGTTTGGAAAAACTTAAAGGAGCTTAACATTCTCCTACTTCATCCATACTTCCAATCTTAATGTCTCATCTTAAAACCCATTGATAATCTGTATTAAGTAATAGATACATGAATCATGTCGATAAGTCCTTTAATGACAAGTATTATCTTCCATGTATTACTATGTATTCATTCTTATTATAATTTATGTGGCAACAATTTCTTAATGAATAAATCTTATGTTTATTCGTGGTCCTACACAGATGAATTTTCTCATATCAAATTAAGGTGCACATAAATATAAGAAAAACATCACAATAATTAAGAATTTCATTAAAATATCATTGTCCATACAATGAGAAACTACATAATGGAACCGAGTCCCATATTCATTACATGATCCTTGAATTTAAATGGTGGCATGCCCTTAGTCAAAGGATCAATGATCATCAACTCAGTGCTGACGTGTGCAATGACCACTTTCTTTTCTTTAACACGTTCCCTTATAGCTAAATACTTGATGTCAATGTGTTTATTTCGACTCCCACTTTTGTTGTTTTTAGCAATAAAAATAGCAGTTGAATTGTCGCAATATATTCTCAATGGCTTAGAGATAGAATCCATAATTCTAAGCCTAGAAATGAAACTCTTAAGCCATACACCATGTAAAGTAGCCTCAAAACAGAAGACAAACTCGTCTTCCATAGTGGAAGTGGCAATCAAGGTCTGCTTGGCACTCCTCCATGATACAGCTCCACCGACCATCATAAAAATGTATCCTGATCTTGATTTTTGTGAATCAACACATCCAGCAAAGTCAGAATCTGAGTAGCCAATTACTTATAAATTGTCTGTCCGTCTATACATAAGCATGTAGTTTTTGGTTCCTTGAAGGTACCTCATGAATTTCTTTGCAGCTCTCCAGTGATCTGAACCTGGATCCCTTTGATATCGTCCCAACATTCCCACAACAAATGCAATGTCAGGTCTTTTGTAGACCTGAGCATACATTAGGCTTCCGGCAGCAAAAGCATATGGAATGTTCTTCATTTGTTCCCTTTCAAAGTCGTTCTTTGGGCATTGGTTCAAATTGAACCTATCACCCTTCACAATGGGAGCTACCCTTGGTGAACAATCCTTCATCCGAAATCTCTCTAAAATTTTATTAATATAGATTTCCTGTGACAGACCCAAGATGCCTCGAAATCTGTCTCTATGGATCTTAATGCCAATGACATAAGATGCCTCACCCATATCCTTCATATTGAAATTTTTAGAGAGGAATTGTTTCACCTCATGCAGCAAACCCTTATCATTGGTTGCTAGCAAAATGTCATCCACATATAAAACAAGAAAAAAAAAATTACTCCCACTGACTTTCAAGTATATACATTGATCCATAATGTTTTCTAAAAAACCAAAAGAAGAAATTACATTATGGAATTTCAAATACCATTGGTGGGATGCTTGTTTTAAACCGTATAATGACTTCTTGAGCTTGCAAACCAATTGCTCACCATCACTAGAGGGGAATCCTTCAGGTTGTTTCATGTAAACCTCCTCCTCTAGAACTCCATTAAGAAATGTCGTTTTCACATCCATTTGTTGCAACTCCAAGTCAAAATGGGCTACTAATGCCATAATAACACGCAAGGAATCTTTCATAGATACAGGAGAAAAAGTCTCCGTGTAGTTGATTCCTTCTTTCTGAGTGAATCCCTTAGCAAAAAGTCTTGCCTTGTATCTCTCAATGTTGCCCAATGAGTCTTTCTTTGTCTTAAAGACCCATTTACATCCAATGGATTTTGCACCATTAGGAAACTCAACAAGATCCCAGACTTCGTTACTCTTTATAGAATTCATCTCTTCCTTCATGGCATCGTACCATAATTTTGATTCTTTGCAACTCATGGCTTGTGAAAAGGACTCAGGATCATTTTCGGCTCCAATGTTGTAGTCAGATTCTTGCAGATACACAACATAATCATCAGGAATTGCTGATTTCTTTGATCTAGTAGATATTCTTAATGTTGTACCATCATCTTCCTAAGAAGTATGTGGTTCAACTTGTTGTTCAAAAGTTCTTGGCAACTCTTGAACTACTTGATCTACTGGAATGTCGTCAACAACTTGTGGAACTTCAACAATTGGTTGTTCAACACCAGTTGTACTTGAGGGGTGCTGTGAACAATGACCAATCTATCACTTGAGGTGCAAGGTTGAAACTCTGAATGATCCTTCTCAAAAACTATGTTCCTGGTTTGATCGCTCCCCCTTATCAATTCATTTTCAAGAAACTTTGCATTTCTTGATTCTACAATCCTAGTGCTGTGAGATGGACAGTAAAATCTATAACCTTTAGACCTTTCAGCATATCCAATGAAATACCCACTAATGGTCCTTGGGTCCAGCTTCTTCTCTTGCGGATTATATATTCTCACTTCAGATGAGCATCCCCAAATGCGCATATGTCGCAAACTCGGTTTCCAACCTTTCCATCATTCAAATGGCGTTTTAGGAACAACCTTGGTTGGAACTCGGTTTAATATATACACTATCGTCTTAAGTGCTTTAGTCCACAATGATTTTGGAAGATTGGAGCTGCTAAGGATACTTCTTACCATGTCCAATAATGTTCGGTTTCTTCTTTCTACTACACCATTCTGGTTGGGTGAACCAGGCATGGTGTATTGGGCAACAATCCCATGCTCTTGAAGAAATTTAGCGAATGGCCCAGGTGCTTGTCCATATTCTGTGTATCTACCATAATATTCTCCACCTCTATCTGATCTCACGATATTAATTTGCTTTCCGCATTGTTTCTCTACTTCAGACTTAAATATCTTAAAGGAATTTAATGCTTCGCTATTTTTATGAAGCATGTAGAGATACATATATCGTGAGTAATCATCTATAAAGGAGATGAAGTATCTTTGACCATGTGAGTCCATGTCTGGACTACATATATTAGTATGTATGATCTCTAATATGTTCGAACTCCTATTGGCACCTTTCTTTGACTTGTTGGTCTGCTTTCCCTTTATGCATTCAACACAAGTCTCAAAATCAGTAAAATCCAGAGTATTAAGTACCCCTTCATTTACCAATATTTTAATTCTTTCTATGGAGATATGACCTAGTCTCCGGTGCCATAATTTAGAGGAATCTTCATTAATAACACATCTTTTAGTGCCAGTGTGAACATGCATTGAATCATAAGTGAAATTGTTTTGTAAATTAATGCAGTAAAGACCATTAGACAAAATACCATTCCCAACATAATCAGATTTTTAAAATAGACTGAAGGATTTTTCTGAAAAGTTAAAGGAATATCCAAAAGGTACAAGCCTTGAAACTGAAATCAAGTTTCTAGAAAAACTTGGAACATAAAAGGTATTTTCTAATTCTAAAACAAAGCCACTACTTAAAGTTAAATAACATGTTCCTATAGCTTCCACATGCGAGCCCATCTTGTTTCCTGATAAGATGCTTTGCTCACTTTCCACTGGCTTCCTTAGGTTTTGCAAACCCTGGAAGGAATTCGAAATGTGAATTGTTGATCTAGAATCAATCCACCATGTGTTAATATTGACATTATCTATATTAGATTCATAACAAACAAACGAGATTAAATTACTTTTGTCCGCAAGCCATTTCTGAAATTTGGCGCATTCCTTCTTCATGTGTCCCTTCTTTTTACAGAAGAAACACTTGGAATCCTTCTTGATATCGGCGTGGGGAGGTACTTTACCTTTCCCTTTCTGATTGGCTTGAGATTTTCCCTTTCCACGTGTTGTCAGCATTGCACTTTCTCCTAGTTCCATCACCAGTCTCTCTTCCTCTTGAACACACATGGTCATGAATTCATTAATTGACCATTTATCCTTATGTGTGTTGTATGAAATTTTGAAAGGTCCGTATTGGTGCGAAAGGGTGTTTAGGATGTAGTGAACCAGGAAGGACTCTAATATTTCAACCTCGAGTTTCTTCAATTGGGCCACAGTATCCCTCATCTGCATGATGTGCTCACGCACACCTTTCACACTGGTGAGCCTTAGGGATGAGAACTTCATGATTAGGGTGCTTGCTAGTGCCTTGTCTGAAGTGATGAATTGATCATCAATGGCCTTTAGCAAGTCTCGGACCTTTTCACGCTGATCAACGAAACCACGAATACCAGCTAAAATTTTAGTCTTATTGAACATCATGCTTAGGCGATTAGATCTCTCCCATCGTTCATAAAGCATGATGTCCGTTGCAATGCTGGTATTAGTGAGTGTCGGTGGTTCATCTTTCCTAATAGTATAGTCTATGTCCATCCACCCCAAAAGAAAGAGAACCCTCTCCTTCCAAACCTTATAGTTATCTCCCTCAAGTTCAGGGATTTCATAATGAATTTCAGAGAAATTTGTAGTTTGTACAACTGCATCAAAATTAAAGATCACATGCTTATGTTAAAATTGATGCCTAAATAAAATTTCATGTTTTACCAATGTAAATCATGCTCAAAATTGAATCTAATGACATAAAAATTGCCTGTGGGCTAAATTTTCAATTCAAGAAGATTCAATTATTCATAGTTTTAAACTTTATGATAAAACTATTAATTCATAATTCTTGTGGGTAAGTTATGAATTTTTTATCCTAATTAATTATATAAATGTAATAAAAATTCACGTGGGATAAAATTTATTATATTTAGTATAACTAATTACAATTAATGTCTAAATAATCTTTATGTGATCCTAATCTATCATAATATATAATATTATTTAATTAGAGATGTTGTGGCTATTCTCTAATCAATTAAAATCATATGGATCACTAGACATTATTTCTTACATAAATTGCATGAACAAAACTATACACAATACTTCACATTTCATGCTATGTGAAATGGCGTATGCAAGTTTAATATGAAGCAATTAAAAATATGGAAAGCATAAACACTCACCGTATTGATGAAGCACTTAAAGAATTACTTATAAGATTATAAACTAACCTTTAACCAAAGTAAAAAACAATGTTTCTTGAAAGGATTAAGCCAAAATGTCATCTTAAATAAACTCCATATCACTGTTTCTTGTAAAAACAGAAAGGCTTCAGCTCAAAGTAAGTGTACAGGTAAGCATGAATATAACCAAAACTATAAGTGAAAGAGTACGAGTAAAAACCGTCATAAATATCAGCATTACTATAAACAACAGTAATAAATCCTTGCAAAATAAAATAAAATTAAAGTGCTTCATGCAAATTAAAAATATGAGCACAGTTATAAATTTGCACAACAATTACACCAACACAGAGATAAAATTAGCTCTGGTACCAAATGTTAGATAAACAATAATTCTTTAATGTAGAATAATTACTTATCATAAAGAATCATAAATGGGGAATAAACTTTTATGCCCAAGATAAATTACCTCCCACCATTGATGTTAATACCAATAATAATTCTGGATTCTGGGAGCCTCCACCAGCAAATGAGTTTGCAGGTGTTGTTTGCTCGATCAAACCAGCAATCTGAAGAAGATTCAAGAAATCTCTGAACAATTGGAGCCAAAAGCTATCCCAAGAACGAAATGCCTCAAAAGAACTCTATCCTTCAGCGGTTCAATTTATCCTCTACATAGAACAGAGCCTCCTGGGAACAGTTTCTCTGTGCGCTCAAAATAGAAATAGCGAGAGGGGAATTTGTTGCTACTAAACCAATTGTAAAATACACCAAATGTTCTTCAAACACCCATGGCTGCCGACAATGAAGGGAAGCACCCAGAGTTGGCCCACTGGCATTTGATTCACTGGAAATCACCGTTCGCTCATGAGAATGATAAAACATATCCACTTTTTCAGCCAAGAACAGTATTAGAAATCACGCCTAAGAGGAATACGCCAAAGCAGGCAAATAAGAAAATTTGAAGGCACTTCCAAGCTCTGCTCTCTCAATTTGATGGTGTAAAACTGAAAGAGATTGAGATGCAACCTTGGGGACCAAACAAAAATATATATAGCCAAGCTTCCATCAAGCTTCTGTTGGCTATGTGTCAAGTGTTCCACAGATCATGTTAGAGAACTCCAGAGGAGTAATGGACCACTTCAAAATCTCAACAAGAAATTAATTAACTGCAGTTGATTTTCATAATTTAAGGAAATCACTGCAGTTGGTTTCCAGAAATTACTTCTGTAATTGTAGGCAGCAGTTTGGAAAAACTTCAAGGATATTAACACTAATTTCATGAGACCTCTATCCAGGACGTAATTTTTAATTCAATGGGTAGGTGAAACCAATTTAAAAATATAAAAACCTTATATTTTCTAATTTCCTGATCAAACATAAATATTTGATTCCCTAATGTTGTTTAAATCCTGCTATGAAAAACAAAACAACACCCAGGCTATCACTCAAAAACATATTGAGAGCCCTCTCAAATCCTCCCACTCACAGTGAGAGGTTAAAATATAACAACCAAAACTCCACATCAAGCACTTTGAAGCTATTCTGACAATAGAACACAACACAATCAAGTTTAAGCGAGATATCCAAGATTCAACCCAACTCGATTGAGATTCAAATAAATTGCTTTCATCAACGTTATCCATACCATATAAAAACAGTCACCCCAAAGTGAGGCTCCAGCTCTATTCTATAAATGAAACACTGCACAATCAAGTTCTCATGGCTCATTGAAAATGAACGTATGCATCAACAACTCCTTTCCACTCCACATAAAATAATCACAAGAAGAAAAACTCACATTATAAAAGCCTCATAAATATCGGCGAAAGATTAATAAACAAACATAACAAATTAGGACAAACCCTAAGATATCTTTGTGCTACATATTGCCGAGGAAACCATTCATTTAAATAAAAAACTATAAATATATCCTGTAAGCCACCGGTTATAATAAAATTTGTTGTACACAATATTAGGACGCGACAAACAAGATATGCTTCTCCCTACAATTAATTTCTCTTCATTGATTATCAGGTAGAGTACAATCAGGTATCTCCTCTAAACTTTGATAGACGTAAGCTTAGTATTCAAGTAAGATACCACTACACAAAAATAAGGCCTTACATATTTACACAACCACCCTGAGCTCTAAAAGTTGACCACTATATGAGCTATATAAAATTTTCTTTCAAATGTTTGCCAAAGGGATGACTAAGGGAGAGATACATGAAAATCTAGAGGATAGCTGCAGTCTGAAAATTGGGTGCCTTTCTTAGGTCTAGGGTTCTCAGGACAATATCAACAATTTCCTTTGCACATTTTCTATCCCAAAAGATAAATTGCAGGCCACCGCAAATTGGACTAACCTCATCCTTAACGAGATCATGAAGTTGAGCGCCATTAGAGGCATTGACAGTAACCGCTTGTAACAGTTCAGCCAGGTCAACCTTCTTGTCATCGTTCCCCTCAATATTAACATTAGTGGTTTGCTATTAAACAAATTTGTGTGCATGGCTACTTTTTTTTTGGACAGACCACTGCAAATTCATCCAGAGACTTCGGTTGATCAAGTTGGCTGCTAGCGTGGTACAGACAACCAGACAACCAATCAGTAGAGCCTTATGCTTTTTTCCCCTCATTCTTAGAGTTGTACTAACATGTTAAAATCTAACACATAACTTTTGTGCATAACCTTTGTAGAAAATTGAAAAGTAGCAAAGCCCTTTTAGTCAACAAAATCAACAATTCCTTTGCTAATTTTCAATCAGTAATATTTTCGTTGTGAAATGATGTGGGTATGCTTCTGTTTTTCGTACCAGGTGGTGGAGATTCCTACATTACCTTTTTCTGATGGAGCGCCTCTCTTGACTTATCAGTATTTTGAAAATGTGAGGAACTATCCTCCATGACTGTTTTGCGCATTTCTGAGGGACAGTGACTGTTGTTCCAGAAAATTATGCAATGCAGTCCCTGAGCCTGCAGTCACTCCCAGACACGATTCCAGCAGTTAGTAGCCAGAATGGACTGTGCATTGCGCAGTTTCAATAGTCATTCACCCTCCTAGCAGCCCAGACTGTGCCTTGCATAGTCTTGGCAGTCAGTCTCCTGACCTCTTAGCAGAAATTGTGCAACCTTCATGATGAGTCACACAGGTATGTTGCAATTCAGTTCTCAATTTCATTTTGGTTTTTGACTTATAGATTGCATGCCATGAGTGTTTCCATGTCTCCAGGTATTGCAGGTTTTCATCGGCCTCTTAGCAGTACATGTACAATGGTTTTCAAGAGAGCAGAGTCAAAGACACCGTCCAAAGCACACTTGGGGATGCACTCGATAGAGTCTTTATGGACTTTCCTATCCATGAAGACATCAAGTTGTTCGTAGACAAGGACATCAAGATATCAGAGCGAGCAACATCATGAACAACAACTGAAGGAAACATACTGAATGCAACAAATGCATGAGGAAGGTTGTTGACAACACAAAGGTGGAACAAAGTTGCGAGCTCAAGCAGATCCAATGATGATGACAGAAAATTTGGAGACTCATGCTAAGAGGTGATGGTGCAACATGAAGATTGTGTGAAGACAGAGAATGGAACAAAGAAGGAGTTTCATGTGCTGAAGTAGAAACTCAAGGAAGAACATGAAGCTTCACAGAGAGACGAACGAGTTGCAACAATAACATAAACAGTCGGGGGCACAACATGCACTCACGATGCCCATTCAAGTTATAGGTCTATCCCAGCAGCTGGCACGGAGAAGACATGGTGAGCAGTGTTGTTGATCACATGCAAGGGAATTATTAGCATGCATTTCATTGTGCACACCCATGCAATCCAACCCATTCAACACACTCACCAAGGCGAAGACAAGAAGCAAGTATGACTGGAGTTGAACATGTAGTTGATAGTTGATGTGCATGACCACCAACACACAATGGAAGATCAGCACGAACACTTTGCATCAGTATGTTTTCGGTTCATCCATACCCAAAGCCCATGCACATACTAGCAGATGAGTTGGATGGAGGAACCATACCAATGCACTCGAATGGAACGAAGGTAAGAGTTTGCTTTAGCAAGAGGTCACAATGGAGTGCATGCACACCATCACATATGACCAAGCTTTACATCAGCTCACCACCTTCACCATCACAAGCGTGTCAAAGAGTTGGTCTCATTAGAATGGACCGAGTGTTAGTGATGTCTTGCTCAAGCCATGTTGTCTCACCTGAGTACATGTGCATTGTAATGTATGTATTGTCAAGAGTAAGTCAAGTGTCACTAGTTGGATGTGACAGTCATAGAGTAGATGAAGAGTCATGAGGGTAGATGAACTGTCACAAAGGGGAGTGTCAAGTGTCACCCCAATCTTTGCTATAAATAGAACCCCATAACTCATTGTAAAGGCTTTTGGTGAGCCACGGGGGCTTCACTCACTGAACCTTTGACATAGCATTCGCGTTCGTGGCATACTAAAGAATACCCTTAATTTGACTACATATTGGAAAATACCTCTAAAAATCACATTATATAACCCCCTAGGAATATAACTCCAATACACCTTTCCAATTTAAAAAACCCCTATTTTCACTAAATATTGTATGTATCAATTTTTTTGTTCACATATTTTATACCCTTTTATTTTTATATCCTTTGTATAGTGACATGATGCCTCTCTTATAACCCCACATGCATTCTACAATGCACCTTTCTTCTTTTGATATACATTGTAAATGCATATTAGTTTCACCTTTCTTCTTTTGATATACATTGTAAATGCATATTAGTTATCCCATAATGCAATTACTTAACCCACACTCAAGCACATCTAACTATGATTTGTGGCATTTAATGGTCTAAGACACACAAAGATAAACCGTGTTTTAGGAAGATTGGTTATGTGCATGTATATAAAATAACATATAAATTGATCTATATGATGATGAAAAACCAATTGATGAATTTTCATGAATAGGTTTGTACCAAATAAGGTGTTCAAGCACAAGTCTAGACCCTCTAGATGCAAGAAAACTATCTACAACCAAGGTTGGGGCCCCAAATCTCAAATCAAGGGTGCAATCCCAACCTAGACATGCTTAGAAGAAGAGGATGGACAAGTCCCAACACATGCGCTCTTAAGGGAATAACACGAAAGCATGAAATCACCTTTTGATTCACTGTCATCTCACCCATGAGATATGGACCATCACTCATAGACTATGTAAAATGCAACAATGGATTGGAGATAACACATAGGCATTAAATGAATGGACTAAAACTAGAACATAAGACAATATTTTGGTTGTAGAGGTGATCTGCTCCATTTGGCTAGCTCAAAACAATGATGTATTCCAAATTAAACCTCCAAACGCTTACAATATTTTCTACACGTTGAAGGCAAGCATTACCTTATCATGCATCTCACTAAAGACAAGGCTTCCTTGCACTCTCATACCTTTGAAATACAATTCTAAAATTTCTAGAGGATATTTTGATTATCCAATTTTAAGGTCACAACCAAGCCAGACACGACATTGGTATATGAGACCCCCTTACTTGTGTGACAAGGGACCCACCTCCACATAATGATTTGACCGCTAAGTCAATGAAGGCATACATACTCTACCCCCTCTGGTTTTGAACCTGTGACCTCTTAGGAGGAAACACATTATCTTAACCATTAGGCCCACTCAAGCTAGATATAATGGATTTCTCCTTAAGGTCTATCTTAAATAATGAACGATTACATTGGAACTAACATCATATAGGAAATAGAAATGACCCTAGAAACAATATTAAGAACTAATACCACTTCCTTGAAATAGGAATGACCCTGGAATTTCTATAATCAGAAAATCACTTGAAAATTTAAGCTAAACAATATTAAAGTAGTGTCCTTGAACACCAAGAACCAAGATCCTTATCACCCTATAACGAAGCAACCTATGCAAGATCAAATTTACAAAAAAGACCCGCCAGAGAACATCCATATAGATAGTTCTACTAGATAAAACATTTATAATTCCAAAATCAGTTGAAAAGCATAATATGGGACTTTCAAATTCAAAAACCAGTTGAGAAGCATGGGATCAGACTTCCAAGATTTTATATAACGATTACATGAATAGAGGTGCTCACAAGACGAGCTTAAATGTCCAGGAGGAAATGATAGGAGAAAAGCTTTGCCAAAAATTGAAAATGATTCTTTCACTATTCTTTCCCAAGGGATTAAGCTAGTTATTTATATAAACACTTCAGTTAATATTATTGTATACAACTTCAATTAATATTGTCTTCTCAATGTCAAGATTAGAATAGAGAACAACCATTTTTTCTATATACAACCATGATTACAAATATCCCAAAGCTTCTATGGAAAACTTGCAGACTAAAGGTTATAGAAGGCCGACAAGGTTTGAGGACTTCTAAAAGCACAAGTGCAGGAATCCACTTATTACCTTGGAAGCTCAAGCTGGGCAGGACCAGTAGGACTCACATCACCTTCCATGACATATATTATAGAATATTCAAAGCTAAACCAATTGTCCCTAATTTTTCTACATGAAATTGTTAAACTACTGACATGTCCAAAGATAATTTCGTAGTAGCTATCGATTCTAAAAACACAAATTATTTATCAGAATAATGATCATTTTACCAATATGTCACAATAAGTTGCAATAAATAGCTATGGCAGAATTAGTTGAAGAGAAGGCACACAATTTTCTTTCGAACATTTGAACTTACTCTGAGACAACAGAAATATGTAGCATTTGATCAAACTTTGTTGTATCTAATACAAACAGAAGTTTGAAACAAAATTCCACACTAAAAAGGTTTTGATCAACTCTAGTCTAAATTAGCTGCCTATAAAATGCAAGATTCAGTCCAACTTAGTTGCCTCTAATTCAAGCAGAACTTGAAAACATAATTTTGAGCTAATAGATTCTGAAAACTCTAATTTAAATTTCGTTGTAGCTGTAAAATAGACCCCTGTAGCCTTCCCACTCATTGTTTTAGTCTTTGGAAACCTACACAAGGCACCCTATAGCCCACGGTTTTGCTAAGCAAGAGATCCAAACTTTTTTCAAGGGTTAACACCCTTTTCTCCACCTGCGCTAGTCCCTGTGCACCTCCAACTTGAAGAGAAGGCCCTACAATAGGCCTCTCGGCCTTCAAACAGTCCTCCATGTAATGTTGCACCTGTGGCCCTGAAACCTTACCTCAGACCTGTCATCACATATAGATTTTTGTTAAAACTTATTTATATGGGAAAAAAATTGGTGTTTAAGGTTGCAGTTGCTCTCAAGATTTTATTCAGGATTATTATTATGATGGTGTACAAATCTCCAATTATCTCCCAAGTCTACTAGTTCTCGGCCACACTCCAAATCACAACATAGATCATCAAAGAAACCACCGCTTCTTTCTACCACTCATGGTTTAGTTTATCCTGTTAATTGCAACCCAATCAAACTCTTGCGTTGGGTGGGCTTTGTTGTTTCCACAATCCTGGGCTTCTGAATCGGATTTGAGGTGTTGCGAAGAAATTATTTGGTGAAAGGAATATTTCATCCATATTCAGAGGAAATAGGAGGCTAAATTCAGGCATTACACATTATTGAGAAATATTCCACTTCTTCAAATTGGGCTAATTCCGTTTCAGGGAACTATTCATGCACTTCAGATCCTATATTGGTGCCATCACATGATCATTGTACTCTAGATTTACAAGGAATGATTAAACATGACATTGGATGGTGGGCTGGTTTGGCAGAGGGTGGAAATGATCCATATGGCAAAACCATCCATATTGATTCTCAACATGAGATATTTGTTGCCAAGGGTTACAATGCAAGGCATCTGGCTGCAGGAGCTCCAGGAATTCCTTTGTTTAAAATTTTTGTAACAAATGATAGTGATCATAAATACAAGGAGCAGGTTGTCTACTTCATGTCTACCTGCAACGGAATGGACAATCTACAGATGCTTCCTTTTCAGTACCACCTAAAGCTACTGAAGACTCAGATATTGACACAGAAAAATTATGATGCAGATGTGGGAGATGAGGGATTGAGACAGGTTCTTAAATATCTTAAAGCTGGGATGCCTAGCCTAAAATTCAAGGTGTTGAAAGTTGTGACTCTAGAATAGGAAAACAAAAATATAATCTCAGGGGTTTTTGAGCAATTAATCTAGGATGTCAATAAAGAGAAGGATGATGAAACTTTGAATGAGATGACTTGGTAAAGAGAAGGCTTTTCAAATTAGTGAGAGTGGTTTGGGAAACCATTTATTTTTCAATTATATAGAATTAAGATAGATTCTAAGAGATTTTAGTTCGAATGGTTTGGTTAACAATTTTTTTTCAAATTATATAAAATTAAAGTTTCAATTTCTTGTAACTGTCCATTATTGATATTTATTTTAAATATATGTTAATGATATTTATGGAATAATTGTTCCTAATGTAATAGTTGCAGCTGATAACGATTCTCCATCAATCTACATCACTATTAAAAAAGGGAAAAAGACTAGCTGTTTTACCTCCCGAGTAGCCAAGAAAGACTAATAGAAAACACCTATATTTCCAATGCATTCAAAGCTATAATCCACACCTCCTTGTGTCTTCTATGCTATTACCTGACATAAATATAACTTTCTCCTTATCGTGAACCAGAGATAAATCCGTGAACATTTTATTAAGCAAAAAATCATTTAACTTACCTCTTGAATGGGCTTTTCATGGTCTTTTAGATTGATTCATTTAGTCATGCCCAAGGCTTTCGTTGCATTGGAAATGAAGTTAATTGGTGAGTTTCTATTTAATTCCCTAGTCTCAGTTATGATGATATTCAGTTTAGTTGGTTTTACATAATTAGGACTCAAAAAATGTATGGTTGTCTGATCTTCATGGGAGAATATGTTAGTGTCAGTCTTTGAAACCTTCCACTAGTGATCAAATATGCTCTTACAAGGTGGTCTTAGGGTGCCAAAGTCAAATTTTGTCATTTCAGTGAGTCTTCAAGTAAAATTTGGTCACTAGGTATTAGGTCTAGGGTTTGTTTTCATTCCTTCCAAAGCTTCCCAAGTGTCAGTACATATCACCATTCAGCTGAGTGTACCATCATTCAGAGAGTTGTCATCATAATTTTAGGTTCCAATGGGTCATTTTACACCTTGTTCATGCTTTTGTTGTACTTGGGTAAGGCTCATTTCCCACTCCTAGGGTTTTGAAGGTAATTTTTCTTGGATGGTCAAATCATCAACAAAGCTTGCATCCTGATGCTCATACACCTTCCCCTATCCTTAATGTATCTTATTAAACACTTCCCATCACTGATATCCCTCAAATTCCTCATTTTCCCACAAACCCTAGTTTCTTGCTACAATTTGACAATTTTCTAAGCTAAGCCTGTGTTTTTCCCTTTTGGACATCTTCTCCTCACTCAATATTTGAAATTCCACTTTCCTCTATTTCCTAACATCCCTCCCTACTTGCCAAAATTTTCACAAGAATTTAGAATCCCCTTATCCCCTTCATTTCTATTAATTTCTACAAATCCCCTGTTCCATACATCGGGATAGGTTTTACTCAAATGATGTTTCTGAACAAGGAAAAATGAATTTGGAAAAAGTGAGAGAGGGTTTTGTCTATAATAGGCCAAGGAGGAAAACCATCCTTCACGTTTTACACAAGTGTCATGGGTTTAGAGAAATGTCAATAATATTGTTGCCTCAGGAGGGTTGCTGCACCTCTGAAATGGCGTTGGGACAATCCATATTTCTCCTAGCTTGGTTGGCCAAATAACTTTCTTGATGAGTGAAATGATATCTAGACAGAGAGAGATTTCCAATGAGCTATCATGATCTCAATTGGGAGTTGAGGAAGACCTTCAAAAGTTGACTGCAACAACACTCTGCATTTAAGCAGCCTCATTTTGCACATTTTGACCAGTCTTGGGAGATTTGACTTTTGATAGGGAAAATGACCTCCAAATTGGAAAATGCAAGATGTTCTGGAGAACAAAGTCGATAATATTTCCAATAAGCTATCAAATGTCCATTTTGGACACTAAGAAGGCCTCCAAAAGTGGTCTGCAAAAAGGTTCTACGCACCTGGCAGCCGGCGCTGCACATAGAAAAGGCGTTGCACACCTGTGGCAAGTTTCCAATGTAAAATTACACTGGCACTGCACCTGTGTGACGGTGTTGTGCACTTGTCAGACACACTCAAATTGCTCCAAATCACTTCAAACTGCCTCAAAGCTCCAATTTCCTCCTCTTTACAACTAAGTACATTGATCCTCCTTGTTGAAGAGTGTTCTTGCATGAAATCTTGTTGGTCTTTTACCCATAAAAACAGAACCCTAGTATCCACTATTCAACATAATGGTTCAAGGTTCACTCATTTATCTTTGTTGCTGGTTCCTAAAACCTCATTAACTACTTATTAAAACCCTACCCTCCATATATACCCCTACACACATTCCCATTCCCTCACATGACACTTCTCTAAAAACCTACTTCCCATTCCCATTCCCTCATATACACTTCCCTAAAACTCTACTTACATACATAACTCTATACCCTAACCTTATACCCTCAATTCTTAAAACCCTAGTCATCCCCTTCATACCCTATTCCCTCAAACCCTACATTACATCAAATCTCACTCGTATCCCTATCTCATCCCACTCATTCCCCTTCTTTTGAAAATCTCTTCATACTCATCATTCACCCACACAACCTTTCTTTCCTCACTAGCATTTACAGTCAATCAAGCCAATGGACAGTGATTATGGAGCTTTCGTCCTTGTGGACCATGAGGTGGCACAAGAGGTGAGTGTCATGGTCTTGGATGCTCAAAATCCAAGGAGTGTCAAAGATTTGATCATCAAGGAAAAAGATTTGTAATGCAAGGACAAAGAGGCTAAAGGCCAAGCTAAGACAAATTTTGAGGAAAAATAAAGAGCAAGACAAACTCAAGATCTTGGCTTAAGCATCATTAGCCTAAGAAAACACCTAACAATCATCAATCATGCCAAATCTCAAGAAATTTGGAGAAATTTTGTCAATTTTGAAATTCTTAATGTAAAAAACAGGCTTTTTCAATAGCGCTACGCTTTTGTTGGGGACAATTTCTTGCATAAAAGTTTATATTTTTGGAATTAGCATGGAAACATATGGAAGCTCAGAAATGGCTAAGAATTTTGGACAAGTTCTAGGTCTCTGAAAGGGCAAAAAACACCCAAAAAGTGCCCTCTCTGCTACTTTTTTGCCACACAGGAAGCAGTCTTGGGAGAATCAATTTTTCAAGGGGCAAATGGACTCCAAGTTCCAAAATTCAAGTTGTTCCAGAAGGTAGACTCATCAAGATTTCCAACGAGCTATCATACACCTAATTTTCACTCTAGGAGGCCTTCCAAAAGTGGCCTAGAAAAAGCACTGCACATAGGATCAGTGACGCTGCACATAGGAGGAATTTTGCCAGTTTTGCTTGTTTGTCCAGAATTTCGCCCAATTTGACTATCAGTTGACCTTTTCTCTTCTCTTTGGTAAATTTGTATTGATAAATCATGTAAGATGATATAAATTTGATGAAAAATGACTTATGGAAGTAGATACATTAGTTAGAGGTAGTTTGAGGTTTAATGAATCAGTTTCCATAATTTTAGAGGCAAGTCGTTCCACTGCCTATTTTCTAGTTCCTAGTTTTGATGTTGTTGAAACAGCTCCTTGACTCATGGATTCAACCCCTGATGGCTAGAATAGGTGGTTTTATGCCTATATCATGTATTTCTTAGTCATTTGTAAAGGTTGGACTCTTGTGGATGATTTGAGCTTCATTGTAAATCACTTCTGCAATTTGGCAAGGAAATGAACCAGGGTTTTGCAGCATTTTGTGGGATTCTTGTGATAATGTGCCTTGGCATTGTTTCTTCCTTTGTTATTTAGTTTCTCTTATGTGTATATGTGCCAGCATATATTTCTTTCTTCATAACTAAATGAATCAAGATATATAGGTGGAATCCATTGATATTAAGTGCTCTACCTTGAGGATAAATTTAGTTTTAAATGTTTTCTGTTGTTTGAGGAGAACTCATGAACTTTGCATGCCCTCCCCAACTCCTCACTAGTCTTATAATTACCATCACACTCAATTCAAAGTGCCAAAACACCTACCTACGTTGCCCCATAGAACATCCTGCAAATCTGAGTTGATTTCCCAGACCCAAAGCTGCCTTCTTCATTTGATCCAGCAACCAACCATCAAAATCAAACAAAATCCTCTGACCTAATATACCTAGCGTAAAATCAGCATTTCGTTTCAGCTATCTCAAGCCCTAGTTTTCATATTCTAATTGATATTGACAAGGAGAGAGCCCTCTCCCGACTTGGTAGGGCTAGCTACCAGGTTAAGCGTGGTTTGATGTTACCTTAGACCTACCTTCCTTCAGCCTGAGGTAGATTTAGGCCCTAACAAAATCCATTTTACCTTTGATGAACTTGCTTGAATTTGTGTCAATACCAATTATCTTGGAGGCACCTCTCATTCTTGCACCCGTTATGACCTACAGAGTACCCATGAAAACATCATGAGTACACTTTAGAGAATATCATGAAATCTGAAATCGTTTGTAGAGAATATCACATAAAACTAAACTAGTGTTAGGATGATATTACTGAAAGCAAGGCCAATGGTACCGAGGCCAAAAATGGCCATAGTTGATCCACTTTGGATGTCATCTATGTTTAAAACAGCTCCAACACCTAAACAATCAAAAGAGATATTGCTCATTCTAATTGTAAGTTGAATATTATAGCTCTAATATTGAGGCTTAGATGCATAAAAAAAAGTCACAGTAAATATACCAGTGGGTATTCCACAACCAAACAAGCATGCTTTGTCCAGTGGAGCCTCTGGGTTGATTTTGGCAATGCAAGCATAGTCAACAACTGTGTATTCACTAAATGTAGAAGTGGACATGAAATGGTAAATAGGCAATCCCTTGATTGAGAAATGCGTCTTTCCATCGTTTCTCATCACTTTTCTTATGAGATCAATTTTGAATTTATCACACAGATTAATCTTCTTAGATTTACAGAACACATAATCTCCACACTCTCCTGTGAACAAAGGAATTACATGGTATCCAACATTAATATTTGTCACGCCTTCTCCCACGCTCTCTACTATCCTGTAATCATAAATTGTATGCTCTTATTTCGTAATTTGTTCGAAAAACATATAATCAGACTCCTATTAACTGTAAATAACAAAGGTTTACCCAGCACCCTCGTGTCCAAGTATGCGAGGAAAAGTTTGCATGTTTTCATCCTGCAGACATACATAAGCCGTTTGAAGTAAAACAATTATGGCTAGCAATGAGTGCCAATAACAAGCATAACAAGCTCCACAACCTTCATGGAAAATATATAGCATAACAAGATTGAAACCACGTTACTGATTACCCCGCCATTCCAGAATGTAATGTTAGTATGACAGAGGGATGTGTGGGTGATTTCGATACAGACTTCCATAGCCTGCAGTGGATCTACTTGAATTTCTTCAATAACCAGTGGCTGCTTAGCTTCCCATGCTACTGCAACTGTTTATCAGGTCACAATACATCTCTTAATGTTGCTAATTCTGAACTGAAACCTCTAGGAATAGAATCTAACTACATAATTTATGCATATGCAAAACTATACCTAGGCAAGTGATAACTTCGGCATGAGTACTTTTCTGAGGCAAGAGGAAATCTTTGCCATTATAGCTTGTATCGAGTTTTTGAATTTGCTGGCTTAGATAGTTAACAGTTTCTTCAGGCATAAGAGCATTGGAAGTAGACTCCCACAATGCAAATTCATTTCTAGGTCTGGGTGATGCCACGGTGATACCCAACTTTTACCAAAAGAAAAGCCCACGAAAAGCCTCTGAAACCATCACAGAATAGTCTCTATTAGATACTCTGATGAGGAGAAAGAGGTATGGTGTCACTCTTATTCCTTTTTGAGTGAGAAGTTCCATGATATGATGGCCTATTTAGCTATGTAAGTACATGTGTAGCCAACCTGTAGCAAAACTACAGTAAGACCAAAGAAATACTTACAAGCCCTCAAGCCTATGTATAAATTTGTCATTTCATCCATGAAGTTCTTGGTGCTAACACCCATTACGTTATCGTTGTAATGGGATGCTCTCCCTTAGCTTAAGGATACATACATAATTATGCTCGCAAACCTTGGATGAGGACACATCCAATCTTCCGTGACCAACTTGCACTCCAACTCATGGCCCATCAACTACAGTTTTCTAGGGTGCATGTGTCTATATTTTGTCAAATAAAAATACCTATATATACATGAGAGGCGAACATACATGTTGCCCCAAAAAGGATTGGACTTGGATTTTCATCCCAATTTGAATACATACATAAATACACACACATATATATATATATATTATCAATCTTAATTAGGCATGCTGATTTCATATTTTCAAGCTAACACAAATATGGCCTATGGATGTCAATTTCATATTTCCAAGGTCTATTTTACTGAAAATAATTCATAATAATAATTCCTCATCCAAGCAAGTATAAACATTGAGAAGTTGGCCCATAAGCATATAAATGGTCATATCTAAATTATGCACTCCAAGACTCAAAAGTAGAACAAAAACCTTTAGGATTCTCATTAGATAGGGTATGAGGATTCCATAAGGTAGAGATCAAATATTTCACTATTCCAGCCAATCCACAATACATTTCCATAGCTCTTTTGCCCAAATCTATGCTTAACTCAAGAATGAAGTATGAGGAAGATTGATAGAATTCTTAGGTGAGCTTGAGGAGTAATGTAACACTCCTGCAATGCTCAAGAGTCAGGGTTGACCCCTAGACCAAACTTACAGGAACATGAGTGCATTGGTTAACATTTTAGATTTCATTTTTAGATGTTCTATGAAGACTAATTATTTAGCCTTCTTATAAAACTCAGAATTCCACATATGAAGCTTGTCATAAAGGCTAGGTCTCTAAACTCAAATTGGCATCATCAACAACATCTTCTACCAACCAATACACTCAACCATGACACTAAAATCAATACTATAGAGTCATACCCAAGAGGTAGCATTCATTCAGTGAACAAATATCAAGCAATTACAACTAATGTTCCACCTAGTTTCTAAGATTCAAGGGGATAAGGGGATGTCAGGATATGTGTGTGTGTTATAAACATGATTCAAATTTAAATTCAATAATGAAATATATTGATTCACACATCATAAATGATTCAATAGTAGATACTAAAGTCTAAATATTAGACTAGTAAATTGAAATTACTCAAACTCAGAAATAGTAAAAGGTGATGAGTCAAAGACTTGGTCTAAGGTCATTAGTATCAAAAATCAAGACTCAAAAGTTAAAATTGAAAATGATCAATGGACAATGAACTAATGTTATCAGAATTGGACCAGTCATCAAACCAGTTGACCCCAAAACTGATAATCAGAGAAAAACCAAACCAAAAGACCAGTGAACCAAAAATTACATAAATATTCATTTTAAAAAAAAATGTAAATATTCATGTACATCAATATGAATCTAAATTGTTATACAAAAATATGCAAAGTTTCTCATATATATAACAAGTAAAGGTGCATATAACCAAAATAACACTGACTGTAATCCATCTTTGAACTAGAAATGCATCAATAAAGAGGTTGTAGATGACCTCTATAGTCCAAAAGAAACCATGCTGCAACAAACACCTGCATATCATCATGCTAGAAAAAATTGAATCTATGAAACAACTCCATAGACCTATAGTCAATTCATCTTGTTAAGCACTGGTCAGAAAAAGCTTTGTAAAAGCATTAGAGAAAACCTAAGACTATTGTGAAAAATATAATACCAATGTTAAGACACATTACAAAGCCTAGTGTTAGAATATTCATCTGTTATAGTTGAAAAGTACATGTCATACAATTCAGAATCTACCATGCCCTCCTAAATTGAATCCAGCTTTTTCTTATCAATGTGCACTCTCGTAGAAGCTAGATCCTTCTTCTTGTGAAATGTTGATGCACCAACTCCTATAGCTTCTGTTGAAGCGACATTTATGCTTGGATCTTGAATATTATTCTCATATTTGTTTGGAACGGTAGAAGTGGAGTAGGAGAGGTCACGAGGGTATTTCTTTGGCCTTCATTTAAAGCAATAGATTTTGAAATTTCCACTTTACTCTTCAATTTGGACTTCAAAGCATGAATGTTTATATAGAGCCTACAAAATAAACCCATATAAATATATTTTGTTTATAACATAAGCAGACTGTATCTCTTGCAACATAAACACATCGTACCCATAAATAAGATAAATTGATAAGTGGTTGAACACATACAAGAAGAATGTGTTACAATCCAAGGGTTAGATTCCAATCCTTTTGGATAGCAGAATACTCTAAAATACCTTTGCTAGCCATGGGCCTGTTGGGCTTCGCCACCCTATTTTAAATTTCAATTTTGGTTTGTTGAAAATACAAACACAAAGCATTCAGTAACTATTGAACAATCAAACCCCTCCAAAACTGATAAGGAAGGCATAACTGAGCATGATCCTAACCTTAAACATAAAATCAAGAATTCTAAAATCTTACCAGCCATCTTGGAGATTCTGGTATAATGGAGAGACCAATAAGAAACAAAAAACTGGGAACTAGCTCTACATCACCTCCCATTGACAACCTACCTCACTCAACAATGCATATTGTTTTCTTCTAGTTATGTTCCCGAGAGAGATCATAGGTATATTTTGTATGAACGTTTATGAAAAGTGGCCACTAGGTGGCCTTATTTTCCTTTTTGGAGGTGATATGTCATGCTATAAGCACTTTGCTATGTATTTTCCTTTTCCAAACCTTGAAATAGAAATGTATGCATTCTTTCATTGGAAAAATAAAATCAATTAAAATTTGCATACCATTCACCCTATCAAATTCTTATCAATCCAAAAGTTGCAAAAAATCAGATACCATTCACCTTAAAATAGCCCTTGGATCATACGCATACATTGCAAGGCCCATCAAACACATGTATATCAATGTAGGCAAAAATAAGAAAACAAAGTGCCATCACCCAAACAATCTACCAGAAGCACATATCTCAATAAAGTTGCAAATAATTTAAAAACAAACTACCATCACATGTCCAAAAGCCTTTACAGATAGTAATTAATGTTAATGTTGTTTAGTGAAAGCACTGAAAGGAAATGCCCAAAATATGATTGAGGATTCAATTGGCAATAATAACCAAATGTAATTTAACTGTTGTAGACCCCATGCAGATGGCCAAAACATAAATACTTCCAAAAAGACTCTGATGGCACATTTGAACTATAGACTCTGATTTATATGTCCAATTTAAAAAATAGGAAAGCCAACTAGCACATAAACATTCAAAATAAACTGCATTTCATGTGCTAGATGTTGCTATGGTGTAAATTTGTTGCCTTGAGTGAGCAAAAACCATCATGACTGAAGCTCGTGCCATCAGATCCTTGATATCCTTTCTAGCAAGCAAACCATTAATATAAAAATTCAAAGAAAATGTTAACATGAGTGAGAAGAACCACATACTTATCCACAAAACATATTCATGAAAAAGGAACCACCTCTTCTTTTTTTTCATGATTAAATGGACCAACTTCAGAGGGACCAAATTAACATTTGAATGAAACACAACTACAAAAGGATGAATGAATAGTGAAAGAAACTTACACCAAAAATCAGGTAGCAAAAAAAGGTTGAGTTATCCCGAACCACTTCCCGAACATTCACCATTTGAACTATTCACTAGACCTCAAACCAAAAAGTACAAAATTAACATCAGATTCATACAAACAAATCCACAGAAATACAACCAATAATTATTTATAAATGATCCAACATATGGAAATACATCAAGAAAGAGAAAGTAGAATGTTTTGAAAATCTACCTTGTTCAAATTTTTCACAAAATCTGAAAAAAAACTTTGTAATCACATTCTTCTAATTTGTATGTATCATTCCTAGCATTGTATGTTAAGTTTGTGATTTTTATAACAGATTCAAGTTGTACAAATGCATGATCTGTCAAATCATACTTATACATGCGTTGCCCCTTTATTCTACTATACCAACATAATCGAAGCTCAATGCCTTCCAATCTATCCAAAAGGTCATTGTCATTATTGTAATCAAACACCCTATTACCATCTTTCTTCCTTATTCTTTGAACCCTTCCAATGTACCATGTTCCACAAGAAACACCTTGTTTTGTACTTTGAGGAACACCATTTCTTGTAGTATGCTCAATGGGGGGAATTGAGTTGCTTTCAAACAACACCCCACAATCTGATCCAATTCCAAAGCTAATTGAAACACCCTTTTGTGGAGCCTTCCCATCTTGCCTAAAGTAGACCCCATTTCTCACTTTTGTCAACATATCTTTCGATAATGTCGAATTTCCATTCAACTGACTAACCAACCATGCTTTAAACATATCCTTACCATCAAGATCGACGATTGGCTTTATCGTTTTGCTTCCATTTTCATTAATGGAATCTAAAATTTCATCCAACTCGTGTCGCCACTCACTTTCCATTCTTTGCAATTCACTTTCATTCTGTACCAATGGTAATGAAGATTGGAATATAGAGTTGGAACAACTCAGTGGAGAAGTGTCAACTACTTTATCCACAATTTGAAATGTTGGATAATTTTGTTCCTTTGTCCATGGTTTAACCCACCAAAAAGATTGAGTGTAATTTTCTAGTTGCATTTCAAGAGTTGATAAAATGTCTTGTGCATCCTTCAATCCAATCTTAAGGGCTTCTACAATTTTAGCGCCTGTGGATATTGAATCATATTGTGACAATATATCATTGTTTTGTATTATTTTTTGGTACAATCTATTCCAAATGCTTTCTTTCTTCTTATGAGATTTATTCAAATGAAGCCCTTGGGGATTTGATTCTTCTTCAACAACTCCATTAAGGGTTCCAACAGCATGAAGCAAGTTAGTGAAATCATAGGCTCTCTCCAGTCCAACCATCCCACCAACTTTACTAAAGAATTTCTCACATACATCTAACCCAGTCAAGTGCAAAACACATGGAAAGTTAGAGTAATGATCTCGAAACAATCTCATCAACAAAACTACAAAATGGCAAGAAATTTTCACATCTTGATATTCTTCTCTGCTGATGAAATTTATGTTGACATTCGTATGAGATTGTTTCTATACCCAACATAACCATAATGTGAAGAAATGATGAAATCGTGAAGCATTTCACACCCTTTCCCAAAGGCTCAAACTATGAGACATAAAGATGTCAATGTAGTCAACAATAATCATTAGATAAGTCTCTGTAGCTAGTGTCCTCTCTAACTTTCCACTTGGTGTACTTCTCAACTCTTTCAAACATCTCTAAACATGCCTTGAAGCAATGCGTTGTGTGGATCCCCAATTTTGTCGATCCATCCTCTCTATATCTTCACTCTTAAGCTTGCGATCATCCACTTTAAAAGTGTGATAAACCATTTTGACATGACCAAAACTTATGTAATCATTTCCTAAACCCAATTCTCATCGACCACTAAACAAAGGATTCACTAGATTTTTGTCGTTGTGGATGTAATCTTGGTCATGCAATCCTGTTACATTGCAACAATTGTACAACCTAGTTGGCCTCCACCCTTCCCACGGAATTTGATATCGAAGACCTAATGTTGAAGAATAATCCTTCAACATAAGTTGTCTTCTTCTGCTATCCCCATCCGAGGAATGACCAACAATAGGTCCCAAATTATTTTCCACGTGTTTCTTCCACATAGATTCTACCTTTTCCCATTGTTGATAAACAAAATTTGCATTGAACCTATTGCATGTTGGATGAACAACCACAACCAAACGAGGAAGCCTTTCATGTAATGGGTTTGCAATAATAACATGTGCCTAATGGCCAATAATATTGTTCTTAAAAGAATCTGTTATAATCTCATAGCCTACAGCTTTGTCACCAACTCTCACCAAGAAATGTGATTGGCATTGATGTTCTTCTTTCGTACCACAAAACCCCACCAGAGTATCACTTTTTTCTACCCACCTAACATATTTTTTCACAACTCTTTCATCTTCAGCGAGAAACATAGGAATTGGGCCATCTATACCATGCTTGACTTTATAAGAAGCATAAACTTTTCTGACTGCCTCAAAAATATGCTCGTGCTCCCATGGGATATATGCTCAGGCAAGGAAGATTTGACCAACAAAGGAAAGCGAAACAATGAGGGCAAAGATACCAAGAAACAAAAATAAATCATTGGAAGCAATAGTACAGTGAACAGAGACAGTGTAAAACCTTTCCCAACACAGGTTTCACAAGGAAACGAGCCTGAGTATGAACAATCAAAAGAGAAGGAGGACCTAAACCAAGCCAAGGAAAGACAGAAAGGAACAACGACAACAACCAAGAAGAAAGAAACCCAGGGACCTTGCAAGCCCAAAGCTACTGATACCCTACGGGTAATAATTTTTGACTTGAAACAATAAGCGTATCATGACCACATGGTAGAACATGCAGTGATCTGCAGGTTCATGGGTTTCTGGCCAACAAAACGAGCACTGTGCATGTGGATAAAGCAACAATGGAAACCCAAAGGGGATGTAAGACTCCACTTAGGAGCCAAAGGGTTCTTTACAGTGGTTTTTTCCAATTTGGAAGACAAGGATCGAATATTTGAAGGAGGATCATATTTCTTTGCCTCAGCAGGTCTTTACATGAGACCATGGAAACCCAACTTCGTGCCAGAACAGGAAACCTTAAAACAAGTACCGATCTAGATTTGCTTATTCTCTCTACCGATTGACTATTAGGGACATGCAGCACTGGAACAGATCGGCAACAAGTTAGGTACCTTCATCAAAGCCTCAGAAGCGACATTATAGAAAAGAAATACCTCTTGTGCTAGAATCTGTGTAGAAATGGATGTTTCAGGAGCACTTCATGAGCGCCTATGGTTGGAATATAGAGATGAAGTGTATTTTCAAGCTATAGACTATGATCAGATCCCATTCTGCTACAGGAAATGTCATGAGCATGGACATTTGATCAGAGAATGACCAATTAACAAAATGGCAGAGAAACCCAAGGAGAACAGAGGAGATAAGAATAAGGAGGCCTTTGTTCGACCTAATGCTAGACAGAGAACAAACAAAAACTGACAAAAAAAAGCAAGAACTTCCCTTAGAAACACAAGCAATGCTTTTGAGGTGTTAGAACCAGACAGAGTCAGAGGACAATAATCCAGAGAGTGAGTCATTGAAAGAAAGCCAGCCCACAACCACACCAGGAATGAAAGAACCTATTTTTAAGCCATCGATCAATATCCCACAAGCTCAGGGACCAACAGAAGGATTAGAAGAAGATTCAAAGATGATAACCAGCGAAATAGGGCTCAAGGATATGGAACTAAGCGACATGCTTGAACAAGAAGGTATGGATCTACCAAATATGGTAGAAAACTAGAAAAATAAAGGAATGGAACACATATCAAAAGAGGAGGTAAACTTAATCAACAACTTATTCATAGCAAGATAACAAGCAGAACTGGAGTTGCGAAGAAAGAGCTTGGGAATAGCAAAAGGGCTAGGGTTACGAGCGCAGGGACTGCATCAAACCACCACCAACTCAAAGTACCAGGAAAAAAGAGGAAGAATAACTAACAATGAAGTATTACAAGAACTAGGACAGATGCTCCTAAATTCAAGTAAGATGAAAGCCCCTGAGGCATTCACACTAACCTCCTAAATTTTGTTAATTATGAAAGTACTTTCATGGAATGCTAGAGGGCTAAATAGCCTTAAAAAACAACAATTATTAAAGAAAAAAGTCCAAAAGGAACAACCAGATATAGGCTTTACCGTAATCCACAGTCTCATCTAGGGATCACTAGGCCCTAAACCAAGACTCCAACCTCTATGCTTTACTATATATCCCACCATTCACTAGCAAGGATTCCTAGACCTAATCAAGGGCAACCACCTCTAGGCTTTATTATATATCTCGCCATTCACCGATTGAGGATTCCTAGGCTCACTAGGGTGACACAAAATTTGGCTTTACCGCAAATCACAGTCCAGCTCAGGGGTTACTGTTGGGCTGTTAATATGCCATTATTATTATCACTTTTGAACACTTATCCCGCCCATTTCCACTATTCTTCATCATGTCATTTATTATAATTTATTATATAAATC
>APFE031547062.1:9873-47428 GCA_000404065.3 Pinus taeda
CATGGGTACATCAATATAATAAGGGGGTTGTACTAATAACAATAAGGGGTTACACTAGTACTATAGGGGCCTAACATGCCCCTCTCCTTCAAAAAGCATTGTCCTCAACGCTTGAGTATTTCTTGATGCTTTTGTATAAAATTCTTGTCCTCCCATGTGGAATCTTCAGCCGGTAAGTTCTTCCACTTGATGAGATACTCTGAAATTGATCGATTTCGTAGTTGTCGTGTTCTCATTTCTGTGACTGCTCCCGGTTCCAATATGATTTTTCCTTCCTCTTCAATTTCTGGAAATATTGTTTGAATTGGGATCTTTTGCAACTTTTTAATAAGTGGCCATACTTCTTCATCCTTCTTCCATTCATCCCTTGCTTCGTTTATCCAATCTGGTTGGCTAATAGAAATAGCACAAAAGAATGCTTCCACATCCTCATCCTTGAAGTGTCTTCCCATTCAGTAAGGTCACCATTTTTTAAGTGTATGTAGTATTTCCAACATTTCCTTCTCATAAATATCTTACTTGAGATGTAGCAGTAAACATACCCAATCACCTACATCAAAACATTTTTTACTATGATGTTGATCTACTTGTTGTTTCGTTTGATTTTGCACCAAAGTTGCATTATCCTTTAAAAGTTGGAGAACTTGTTGTTGATGCTCGATGTGATCTTTCACTACTTGAACCTTTTCTTCTTGATATGTCCTTCTATCTCTAGAGTTTGAGGAGTGGTAATTTCTTCTAATCCTTTACAAGATATGGTTAGATTCCTTTATTGATGCTCGATGTGATCTTTCACTTTAAACATTTTTCTTCTTGACATGTCCTTCTATCTTGATAGTTTGAGGAGTGGTAATTTCGACCAATGAATTACAAGATATGGTTGGATTCATTTCTTCTTTCTCGATGGGATGGGGTCCTAGTGTATATCCTCTTGTTTTGATGGTCCTTGATCCTTTTCTTCCTCCTCTTCATATTCTATGTAAAATAATTTCTTCTCAGCACACTTATGACCTTTAGTGCATTTTCTATCACAATTGTAACAAAGCCCTTTTTCTCTTTTTTCTTCCAATTGTTGTGGTGTAACCCTTATAGGTTGTGCAAGGCTAGGAGAAACAACACTTCCATCTTTATAGTTGTGAGCGGTATGCTTCCTGGTTTCCATAATTTTCCTTTCCACTATGTCACAAAGTCCTTTTACTCTTTCCAATTGTTGTGGTGTTGCTCTAAAGAAGGTGTTTCTCTTTGTATCCTCATAATGTGCTATCATTTCCTCTGTGAGAATTGACCATGTAACAAGTTGTTTACGAGAACAAAGCCCTTCATACCATAACAATTGATCCAGTTCTAAATATGAATATGCAATACATACCTTTCGTAACAGTGGTACACCACGTAGATCAAAATATTTCTCCATCTGAAGTATCCAATTTACCGGATCCTTGCCATCAAAATTCCTCATCTTGCTTTTCCTTGATTTTAGGAGTTCGATCTTGAAATGACTATAACTCTGTACTTTCAGATCTTTAAGTTCTATAATTGTGACCTGTAGTATCCCTCTGTGTCCTCTTTCCAATTCCACCAGTCTGATCCAAATTGGATTCTCCAAGAGAGAGTTATGCACAATCTCCCAAGATGACCGGATTATAGACCATTTCAGTAGAGCGAACTTGTACGACGTGCCATGAGTCACTATTTTGATGTTAGGTTCTAAAAAATATCTATAAGAAACTACAATCCATCCTCTTTCTGTAACTTCTTACGAAATTTCAATTTGATGCTCAGAGAGAAAGTTATTATGATTTTCCCCAAGTCACCTGTTTGGAATGTAATTCAAGAATCTACAAAAAGACCAACTTCCTCAGATCATATCTCCGCAAATATAGCACGAAAAGCTCTGAAATTCAGATCCGAGGTTCAGCACGATGTATTCTCAAATGGTTTCTTTTTTTAGCTTCTGAAATGTCGCAGAAAAAAGCTATAACGAAAATGCCATGATGACCTGTTTGGAGCAGCGAAACCCTAGAATCCAAAGCTCTGATACCAAATGTTATGAAACCAGCTCAAGAAAATATAGGAAAGATAGATCAATGCCTTAGAATTCAGCCTCTTCGAAGGGGCAACCTCCTTTACATTACATAAATGAACAATTCTTGGATGATACAAATGAAAAGATCTCCTTTCTATATATAGGAGTATAAGGGGTCATAACATAATCAGAGCCGACATAACAATAATAATGTAAGGGCATAATAATAAAAATAGTGGGCTTCTATGGGGCACAATAGTAACAATATGGGCACTGCATGGGTACATCAATATAATAAGTGGGTTGTACTAATACCAATAAGGGGTTACACTAGTAGTATAGGGGGCTAACATATTTTCCCCCCTTCAATTGGTCCAAGAGATCATCAATCCATGGGATCGGGTATATATTATGGACAGTGATCTTGTTCAGTGCCTGATACTCAATACAGAGTCTCCAAGTCCCATCTTTCTTTTGTACCAACACAATTGGGCTCCCACAGGGCGATGAATTTGGACTGATGTGACCTTTTTGTAGCAGCTCTTGAATCTGCCTCTTGATTTCATCATTCTCCATAACAGAGCACTGATAGATTGGTCCATTGGGCAGCAACGCACCTGGGGTTAGATCGATGAAGTGCTTGACCTGACAGTGTAGAGGAACCCTTGCGGGGGAAGTGAAGATATCCTCGTACTCCTCCATGACCTTGTCCATTTGTAGTTGTCATATAGAAGGGCCCTGTCTGGAGATCGTGGCCACCATCTTCTTTGTTCCTTGAGGGTGTATCATCAGGAAAACAAATTTCCTGGTTTTGGAAACGAGCTTACTGCATTGTTTTGCAGTAATCAAAGAGATAGCAGTAGGTGGTGCTATCTCTGGTATCTTGTACAATTTATTTCCCAAAGTAACAATAACATCACAGGGCCTTGATTCATACATAGCATGTCATTTCCACAAGTAAGGTTGTCCTAATAATACATCACAAACTTCAAGGGGAGAAATGCCACACAATACCTCATCCGTGAAGGGCTTGATGTTGTATGGAAGGTGACACTGCCAGCTCATGCGAAGATCCTGTCCTTGATGAAGCCACCCAATGGTGTATGGTTGTGGATGTGATGTGGTTGATAAGCCTAGCCGCTTCACGACCTTTACCAAAATGAGGTTGTTTTGGCTCCCACTATCGACAATTAACTATAGCGAGGAGCCCTTTACCCACGTCTGGGAGGGGAAGAGATGCTCCTCCTCCTCTAGGTCTTCAGGTTCCTCCTTCTAGATCTTCATGGTGGTAATGGTGGCATTGGGCTCCGCATTGATAATCTACTTCCCTTTGTCATTCCCCTTGTCGGGTTCTAACTCAGAGTCAGAACTTGCATCTGATTCTGAAACCTTTAGCTCGACCACTAGTGACTGTTTGGCCCAACACTCACTTGTGTTGTGAGTGGAGCTCTTATGGAACTCACACCACTTTCCTGCGTCCTTTTTCAGCTTCATGACGCTGTTCTTTGCTTGCAGCTTTGGCAGGTTTTCTTGGGCCGCCCTACCTTGGCTTTGTCCTTTGTTATGCGGTTTGGGGGCACCTTTCCCTTGCTTCAGATTCGCAGATCCAAAGTCTCGCTTCTTCTATTTAAACTTTTGTTCGACCTTGATGGCATATTGATATGACATGCCGAGTGAGGGGATGTTCAGGAATTCTATTTCTTCCTGGATGTACTTGTGCAAGCAGCCACGGTATTTGAGTATCAAATGCTACTCTGAATCTTTGATACCCAACTTTGTGCGAAGGGTATGGAAAATATTGGTAAACTCCGACACATCTTGGTCCCTTCCCTACCGTAGCATGGTCCACTTTATGTATTGATCCTCATAGCTTCTGACAGGGTAATACTACCCCTTAATGGCCTCTCGGAAGGAATACCAAGTGGGTGTGGCTGAAAACAGTGACCCTCTGCTTTCATCCTTCTGCTCGCAGTAGGTTTACAACTAGTCCTTAACGTGGGGGGCCGCTTTGAGAAGAGCGAAAATAATCATTTCTCGACTGGAAAAATCATGAACCAAAAAATAAACCTCTAGCAGATTTAACCATTTATCGATGACATCTGCGTCTACTTGACCCTCGAATATGGGGATTTCAAAATTAACTTGTACCTTAAATGGTGTGGCATTTCCAGAGTAGCTGTTGGAAGTTGATGCGTTGCCCCTGGGTAGTCGCTGAAGGATTTGGGCGAAGTTGTCCATCATCGTGTCCCTTTGTCGCTCGAGGGCTTCTTCGAGAAACATTTTGATAGCATCTCCTACTACCTCGCCTTTATTTTCATCCGCCATGGGAGGCCATCGGGATTTACGAGGCTGGTCTTGCAAAGGTTCGACCAGTTCAAGCCCTAACTCCTTATATCCCGACCTCGTTGGGGACATGCAAAGAAAAACAGAGAAAAAGCAGACCGCTCTAATACCACTGATCTAGATTTAAACAGAAACACAACAAATTACGGAGATAACCATAAAGACAAAGATGTAGTTGAAATAATACTTCATTTCATTAATGTAAAATACTGAAATATGCTTACAAACAGAGTTGGAAATAAACCAGCTAGGGTGATGGTAGCTTATCGCTGAGAAGAGATGTGGTAGCTACATGCCTTTGAATTGTGTTAAAATGAGGCTTTATGGCCTATTTATTATTGAGAAACAATGGAAAACCCTTAACATTCCAAAACCTAACCCTAGAAGATGAAACGCCAAACTATGGGCCCCATTTGGGTAAATTGGCACATCAACTTCCTGGGGTTGTAACCTTGGCATACGATCTTTGTTTGACACACACAGTATCTCATTAGAAATATCTATTTGAGAACTACAACTTTGGGAAGAGCAACATCATGGACCCATGTTGCTCCCAATTTTCCCAAAAAACATCATTTAGGGCCTCAAAACGGCTCTGGAAGTTCAGGACCCGTAAAACTGCTAAAATAGTAAACTGGGCTACAATTAAGGAAACTAAAAAGATGAAAGAAATAATGGTGCGGGTCCAAGTGGATTTGGTAGGTGGCCACCAATATCCACCTGGATCATTGTGTTTGTGATAGAATAGAATGTAGCATGCACTAGATTTTTTTGATCTATAATATTGTTGTTGGCAATTTGTTTGTATTTTTTCTAAAAGTAAATCTAGCATATGCTATATTTATTTTACCTTGCAATGTTGTTATTGGCAATTTCATTTCTACTTTTAATAAAGGAAAATCAAGCATGTGGTACAGTTCCTTTGGCCTATAATATTGTTGTTCACAATATGTGTGTTTTTGTTCTAGAAGTAATTCTAACATGTTCTAGAATTGTTATGCTTTTGTATTTGTGCTAGAAGGAAATATAACACACACTAGATTTATTGTACCTTGCAATGTTGTTGTTGGCAATATAATCGTGGTTGTGCTAAAAGTAAATCTAACATGTGTTGAATTTCTTTACTTATACAATTTTGTTATGTGATTGTGGTTGTGTTAGAAGAAAATATAACACACTCTACATTTCTTCTGCCCTGTAGTGTTGTTGGAAACATGCTCATGTTTATGCTAGAGATAAGTTTAACAAGCAATAGATTTGTTTCAAGCTATAATGTTATTATGTGCTTAATTTTGCTAAAGGAAATATAACACTCGTTAAATTTCTTTCATCTTACAATGTTGTTATTAGCAATGCACTTGTGTTTATGATATAATGAAATCTAGCATGTGTTAGATTTCTTTTGCTCGATAATGTTATTGTTGGCAATAGGCTTGCGTTTTTTATAAAAGTAAATATAACACATGTTAAATTTTTTTCACCTTATGTTGTTTTTATGTGCTTCTGTTTGAGCTAGAAGGAAATTTAGAATGCACTAGATTTCTTCACAATGCAATGTTGTGGTTTGAAATTTTGTTGTTTTTGCTAGAAGGAAATATGCTAGACTTCTTTGACCTTGCAATGTTGTTATTGGAAATTTGAACGTGCTTGTGTTAGAAGGAAATTTATCACATGCTAGATTTATTTTATTGCAATGTTATTATTGGAAACATGCTCCAGGTTGTGCTAGAAGTAAATATAGTGTGTGTTATATTTATTTAACCCTACAATGTTGTTAAGTTCTTATGTTTTTCCTAGAAGGAAATCTAGAATGGGTTAGGTTTCTTTCATCCTTAATGTGCTTGTGTTTATGTCATAAGGAAATATAGAATGCACTAGATTTCATTTCCCTTTAATGTTGTTGTTAATGAAAGTGTATTTTGGATTAATCAGATCATTAGGATTTGATTAATCCTAAAGACACTCTCATTTACAATATGGATTAAAAAAGCCTAAGATCTAACAATGTTGTTGTTGTCAACATGGTTGTGTTTGTGTTAGAACTAAATCTAGCATGTGTTAGAATTATTTCACCTTACAATGTTTTTGTCTGCTTGTGTTTATACTAGAAGGAAATCTAACAAACATTAGATTTATTTCACCTTGCAATGTTTTTATTGGAAATGTTCTTATCTTTGGGCTAGAAGTAAGTCTTGCTTGAACTATATTTATTTCGTAGTTCAATGTTGTTGTTGGAAATATGGTTGCTTGTGGTAGAAGGAATCTAGCATGTGTTATGTTTCCTTTAGTTTGAAATGTGCTTGTGTTTGTGATAGAAATGAATCTAGCATGCACTAGACTTCTTTAGTCCTATAATGATGTTATGTACTTGTGTTTGTGCTAGAAGGAAATACTGCATGTGCTATATTTCTTTAAAATTTAAATGTGCTTGTGTTTGTGTTAGAAGAAATTTAACACAAGCTAGATTAATTATACTCTACAATATTGTTGTTGGAAACATACTTGTATTTGTGGAAGACATAAATCTAGCACTTTCTATGTTTCTCACTCTACAATGTTTCTATGTTCTTGTGTTTTCGCTAAAAGGAAATCTAACACATGTTATATTTTCTTTTACATGCAATGTCGTTATTGCTAACATGTTTTTGTTTGGGCTAAAAGAAAATCTAGGTTGTGCTAGATTTGTTTTGTCCTGTAATGTTGCCATTGGAAATATTTATTTGTTTTTGTTAGAAGTAAATATAACACTGACTAAATTTTTCTCACCCTATAATGTTTTTATGTGATTATATTTGCATTAGAAGGAAATAAAGCATGCATTATATTTCCTTCACCTTGTAATGTTGTTATTTGGAACATGATTGTGTTTTTGATAGGAGGAAATATACCATGTGTTAGATTTGTTTTGTCTAGTAATGTCATTGTTGGCAATATGTTTGTGGATTTATACTAGAAGGAAACATAGTATGTGTTATATTTTTTTCACAATGTAATATTATTTTTGAAAATATAGTTATTTGTGCCAGAAGGAAATCAAATGACTTGCATTGTTTTTTTTTGCAATATGCTTTTGTCTTTTCTTGTAGTGTTTTTGTTGACATTATGCTTGTGTTTGCAATAGAAGTAAATCTAGCACATATTAGATTTTTGAAACCCTACAATGTTGTTATGTGCTTGTGTTTATGATAGAACTAAATATAGAACACATTAGATTTCTTTCACCTTACAATGTTATTATTCGCAGTGTGCTTTTGTTTGCGCTAGAAGAAAATATTGTGGGTGCTAGATTCCTTTTGCCTTACAATGATGTTATTGGTAATATGCCCTTGTTTGTACTAGAAGTAAATAAAACATGTATTAGGTTTCTTTATCCATACAATAATTCTATTTATTTATGTTTGTGCTAGAAGGAAATATAGCACGTGCTAGATTTTCTTTTACACTGTTGTAATGTTCTTGTTGACAACATATTTGTGTTTGTGCTAGAAGTAAATCTATCACATGTTAGATTTATTTCACCTACCAACATTGATATGAGTTTTTTTTTTTCTAGAACAAAATGTGGCATGCTTAAATATCTTTCCCCTTCAAATTTTGTTATTGGAAATGTGCTTGTGTCTGTACTAGAAATAAATCTAGCATGTGCTACATTCAATTTTACAATATTGTTATTGGAAACATGTTTGTATTTTTCTCAAAGTAATTCTAAAACATGTTAGATTTATTTCACCCTACAATGTTGTTATGTGTTTGTTTTTATGCTAAAATTAAATTTAACGTATGAAATGTTTATTTCACCTTGCAACGGTTTTATTGGCAATGTGTTTGTGTTTGTGATAGAGGGTAATATAGAATATTTTTTTTCACAATGCAATATTGTTGTTGGAAGCATGCTTATGTTTGTACGATATCCCATTCTTATACCACATATTACATATGAGGGGCCTTCTAATCATTTGAGGGTTTAACATTTTTTATATTGTAACAACAATCTATGTAGGCACGGATTAAAACCTCATTGTCTCTAAAAGGTAAGGTCAAATGTCATAAGCATGAAGACGTCCCAGGAAATATTATTATTGCAATGTTTTTATTCAAAATGTGTTTGTGTCAGTGCTAGAATGAAATTTAACATGCAGTAGATTTAATTTACAATGCAATGTTGTTGTTCACAATCTTCTTGTATGAGATAGAACATAGTCTAGCATGAGTTACATTTCCTTTTCCTTGCACTATTTTTATTGACAATGTGTTTGTGTTTGTGCTAGAAGGAAATCTAGTTTGTGCTAGATTTCTTTTGGTTTGCAATGTTTTTCTTAGAAATATGCATGTGTTCCTGCTAGAGATAATTCTACCATGTGCTAGATTTCTTTGACCATACAATGTTTTTATTGGCAATATCCACGTGTTTGTGGGAGAAAGAAATCTAGGATGAAAATATTTATTTTTCTTTACAACATTCTTGTTGGAAATATGTTCGTGTTCCTGTTAGAATTAATTTTATTACATTCTATATTTCTTTCACCTTGCAAACTATGATCGCCATAGTTAATGTTCTTTCATTGTGTTTTTCTTTTATGGTTTCTAAAGCAAAATAGGAATATACATGAATATAAGAGATACATTTTGTTTATATATGACGTTGTTGAAATCTCTACAGTTGTTTTTATTTATTCACAATGTAATGTATTTGGAAATGTAATTATGCTCGTGATAGAAGGAAACCTAGTAGGTGCTAGCTTTCCTATAGTCATCATTAAAAGAACATAATAAAGTATTTAGGGGTGCCCTTTTTCTAACCATGATTAACTATTATTGTGAGTTCTACACTCTTTATTGTTCTTGTTCATTTTGTTACACATTTAGTGATGCGAGTAGTTATAGTATTTATAAATTCATATTTTCTTCAATAACTTGAAACTGTGATAATATTTTTTTACTTTATTTTCAAAAACCATGGACTATTGAACTAGTGAGAATTCAAAGGAAGCATCCAAGGAAAAAGAAAGTTCAAGAAATAGGATACCAAATTCTTTAAATGGCATGACAAGTTTAAAATTAGTTTATACTTTTATACTATTAGGTGGGACAACACATGTTCAAACCACACCAATGCCAAAACAAATGAATTTTAAATGTGATCAAGCTGGATGGGGAAAAAATGGCGACCACTTCTAGACGCTAACGCTTTGCAGACTTGTGCCTTACAACCGTTGCTGCTCACCTGCACACGCCCCCGTAACCCTTTTGGTTTACCTTTTTGACTGCGGTCCATCCATGGGCCCGGTTTCCACCATTATTTATCCCTTCCTGCAGTGGTTTGATCCTTACCCTCGCTATTTTCCCTCTTCAGTTGTCCCTCTAACCTCCACCATTTGTGGTTGCTACTCCCTTTCTGGTAGCTGTCACTGGGTTATCTTGACAGTTATGGATGAGTTGGGTGACTTTACGGATCCTTCGGAGGATGTGCCATTATGGACACCCACCAGGACCACTGTCATGGGCCTTTTCCTGCTCATGTCTGAACTAACCGACGAAGTTGAAACTCTCGCTCCCTTTCTCACTCTCGCATTCCACCTGTTTGTTTGCTGGAGGATGCCCCTTCTCCTCCTGATTTTATCTCTCAGCCTCACTCACTGTGATATCTATCCTTCACTAAACTTCCTAGTAACCGTACTGGCCTTCTGCTCGAAGCTAATCAAACCCTAAACCCTCCCTCATCGGTGGATAGTTTCCCCTCACCCAATCGGCCCTTGGGCTCTATTCTACATGGCCCAACCCACTCGACTCCTCGGAACCCCTTGTCTCCACCTCTGGGGAATTTTACAAGTATTAGCCCTATATTGGGTATTTTTGCATCCATCTGATTGTTGGCAGCTGAGCATACCGGTTCTATACCTTCTTTGGAAGCAACTCAACATACCTCGGAGATGGGACCATCAGCTGCAAGGAAATTTGGGCTCTTAAGGAAAGAGAGGAATCTAAAAATTCGGACCAATGCAACACTCCTAGATCTCATAGAGGACACATAGATCCTGGATGCTATGGACATAGCAGAGAAGGTACTAGTGGGGCGAGTTCATGGCTACCATTTCATTGTGGAGAAGCTATAGCAATGGGCCTTGGAAGTCTGGGGGGAACATCTGAACGACATCCCGAAGGTACAGACATTTGTTAAAGGGTGGTTTCCATTTCATTTCAGTTGTCTTGTGCAAACCAATTGGGTATTGTCGACGATATGGCACATCGACCAAGCCCTAGTCTTACTTTGCAGATGGACACTACTTTTCGACCCAGAACAAGAGCGGGTTGATGTTGGGCCAATATGGGTTCATCTCCTAGGGCTACCACTACATTTCTAGATGGAGGATATTTTTAGGAGGATCAGTAATGCCCTTGGCACTTATCTTACATATGATGGCTCTTATCAGTCTACGGCACGGATGGCTTTCGCCAGGATCCTGGTACACTTGGACCTCTCAGAAGGATTGCTGGAACACATTGATATTCGATGGTGGAACAACACTAGGAGGCAGCTGCTGGATTATGAGGGTGTGCCATTTTGCTGCCAAAGATGTCACAAGTTTGGGCACCTCTACAGAGACTGCCCCTTATTGAGCAAGTCACAAAAACAAACCCTGGTTTGGGAAAAGGAGGTTCAATCACCGATTTCCCAAGACAACCTATCTCCAAATTAGGTTTGCATTGATCTTCATTTCATGGCAGCACATGTGGACTTGCCGGATAAACAGAAGACTCCAAAAGATAAAGCCTCGGCTCCCCCATAACTGAATAAGAGAAGTTGGCCACCCCTTTGTCCTCAACCGCCTCCACCAGTTCGTCCTCCGGTGCCATCTGAGGGTTCCCCCTTGCCAGGTATGAATCCTCTCTTTTACTCTACTTCCTCTTCTTGCATATATTTTGTTGACTGCATTATAACTAGATCAACTATTGGTCTTCATTCTTCGATCCCAAATTGTGCTCCCTCAGGCATGGTTTCGGCCCTTGAACCTTTGGTCTCCATTCCACTCTCTTGTCAGGTTATGGACCGCCCCATCTACTCTCCTAGTCCACCCTCACCTTCATCCACCCCCCTTCCTCCATCTACATGCCTCCCTCTGGCCCCCGTACTGCTGGATACATGACAAGATCAAAATTTGAGGGACAAGTTTAGGACCATATCGGGCTTCATATTATCCTCTCCCCCCTCCCTCAAAACAATAAAGGGGAAGACCCTCCTACCTTTCTATTGCCCAAGGTACGACAGGAGATGAGGTAGCTTTGGGAATACAATCTACTATTCCTAGGATCCTTAGATCTAGAACATCCCCCTCTGAACCCCCTCCACGAAGATCTTCTCATATAATTGCAGAGGTCTGGCTAGGCCTTATAAAAACTAGCACTCCACCGTTTACTTACTTCTACTTCGCTAGATATAATCTTCCTTCAAGAAACCATGGGATCTGAATCTGACATTACTCTCTCTCTCTTCAACTTATGCTCCCTGGGTGGAATTTTTATGGGCTTGATGCTCATGTGATATCAGGGGGTTTGGCCTTAGGCATCAACACTCAAAATATCAAGTTGCTCAACTGCTGGGGAGGTGCTGGCCACATCGGTGTAGATATTAGATCTGCGGATGTTGACATGAATTTCATAATTTTAAATGTCTATGGGCCCTATCAAAACAGATCCGCTTTCTGGCAAAATCTTCTAGACTCGGATACATTCATGGAAGAACACCTTATCATTGACGGGGACTTCAATTTTTCCATAGGACATGCTGTGTCCTGGGGACACAGAGCTCAAAGAGACTCTCTATCAAACTGTTTCCTAAACTTTTTGGACTAACACAACTTGATTGACATCCCCTCCGCGAAAATACAAGCAACATGGAGGAACAATAGGATTGGGGATGACAGTATGGCTCGTAGACTTGATTGCTTTCTAGTAAAGGAAAAGGTCCTTGATCATGGATTTAATACCCAACAATGGGTCAGAACAGGAGGGATTTCTGATCACCTCCCAATATTTATGGAGATTGATGGAGGGAGAATAAAACCTAAAGGTCCTTACAAATTCTACTCCTCCTGGCTAAAGGAAGATTACTACATCAGTATGGTTACTGATTACTGGAAAGCCAATCCTCTTGGGGAGTTGGATGACTGCACCAAACGATTTATACACAACCTCACTGTTCTGAAGAAAATGTCTAAACAATGGGCTCATAATAAAAGAATCTAGGAGGAACACTCCACCAGAAATATTGAAGTTGATTTAGTTGCTTTTGAAAATGAACAGGGTGGAATATTCATATCTGAGGAACATAAGGAAAATATTGCAAAGCAATACTCAGCTAGGACAAAAATTCTAAAAGATAGTGAAGAAACTTGGAGACTAAGAAGTTGGGCCATTTGGTTACTTGAAGGGGATGAAAATACTAAGTTATATCATAAATTTGCTAATGGAAGAAAGGTGATCAACACCATATGGCAGCTTCAGAATGACCAGGGATAGATGGTTAATACTTTCCCACATTTGGCTGAGATGGCAAAATCACACTTCAAGCCCACTTACAGTGCCCCGAGGGACATTAATTTGGGTGATATAATCAAGGTTGTACAACTCTTTCCTAGGTACGTGGAATAAGAGGAGGGGGACGAATTAACCCAGGAAGTTACTCTGGAAGAATTGGAGGCCACCCTCAAGTGTTTCAAAAAAGATAAAAGCCTTGGTCTTGATGGATGGATGATTGAATTTTATTTGGATTTTCTCGATATTATGGGTGGAGACCTACTTAAAATTATTGAAGACGCTAGAACCAAGAGGTATATAGAGTCTGCTATTACTTCTACTTTCATAGCTCTCATCACGAAGATAGAGAACCCGACCTCTTTGAATATTTTCGCCCCATATCTCTATGTAACTGTATATACAAGAACATCACCAAGATCATTACAAACAGGATGAGACGTATCTTGTCCAAACACATCTCACCAGAGAAATTCGCCTTCCTACAAGATAGGCAAATTCATGAAGCTGTGGGTACAAATGAAGAGGTGCTCCATACTTTACACGCCAAACGAAGCAAAGGTATGATTTTGAAGGTCGATTTATCAAAGGCTTTCGACAAAGTAAACTGGTTATATATTGGAATGCTTCTAACTCATTTAGGATCTCCATTCTTATTGATCAAATGGATTATGAGCTATATAACTAACATACCTTTTAGTGTTCTGGTGAACAGAAGTGCTTCCCCCTTCTTTACATCTAAAAGGGGTCTGAGACAAGGTTGCCCCCTATCACCGTTGCTTTTTCTCCTTGTTATGGAAGGTCTCAGCAATCTCATTATTGAAGAGCATTGAAGAGGCAGATTAAAAGGCATAAAGATAACAGAGGGATGCATCCTAAGTCATCTACTCTTTGTAGATGATATAATGATATTTCTCAATGGCAGTATTGGAGATCTTAGTAATATAAAGGCCACTTTATCACTCTTTCAAGTTGTTATAGGAATGCTCATTAATGACAGGAAATCCACTTTAACTGCGGCTGAATGCACACCGCATGAGATCCATTATTCTCTACAAAGGTTTCATTTTACACAACTATAGCTGCCTGAAGGCCTAAAATACCTGGGATATAAGTTAAAGCCCTTAGGTTACAAGATTGCTGATTGGACCTAGCTTATTACCAAAATGGAAAAAAGACTTAATATCTAGTATCTCAAATATCTTTCAAGGGTAGGTCACCTCACTCTCATCAAAACTGTCCTTGAAGCCACTCTAGTCTACTAGATGTCTTTGGCTTGGATTCCCAGATGCATCCTCTCTAGGATACAGTCCCTTTGTTGCATATTTCTTTGGCAAGGGAGCAAACTGGGTAGATTTTTGCCTGGGTCAAATGGGATGGCCTGAACCTACCCAAGAAATGGGGGGGATGGGGCCTCGAAAACCTTGAATATTTCTCCTCGGCCCTTGCTACTAAGCTAGGGTGGCACCTAGTTTCGGCCGATAGCCTTTGGACGTAGGTCACCTCTACAAAATACATTTCCCCGATGGATGCTTTGGACTAGATTAGAAGACCACATCTAAATACATCGAGGATATCTATCATATGGAAGGTTGTCATCAAGGCTTTGAACCCCGTCAGAGAGGGCAGCACTTGGAGAATACGGTCTAGTAATAAGATTCACATTGGACTGAACCCTTCGGTGGGTTGTGGGAATATGCATTGGCTCCCTATGGAACTCATTCAGCATCTTCAACAACAAAACATTACAAACATTGTACATATTGTTGACTCTGAAAACACCACATTCCTACAACAGGAGTGGAAGTCAGCACATCAATTAAACATCCCTCCCATTTGGAGTCAGCCTTGGGAAGATTTCACTCTGGCCCTCACAGAAGCCCACATTCGAATCCTTGAAGGTGATGATGAGATAATTTGGGCCTTATCTAAAAGCAATCGATATACGCCCAAAGACAAATATCTGGCCATGTCGGCTTCGAGAAAACCATTGATTACAGCTAACTAGTGGAGACCTCTTTGGAAGCTAAAAGCCCCTCCGAGAACTAGGCTTTTAATGTGGACCATCCTCTGGAACAATATTCCAACTGGCAATAATCTTCTTAAGAGAGCACATTTCAGTCCTCATTGGTGCAGTCTCTGCAAGTGTGAAAACGAATTTGTACACCATTTATTTCTTGTTTGCACAAAAGCTCACAAGTTGTGGGAACATATACTCCCCGTCATCACCCCAGGTGCATCTTGGAATGGCACTGCTATATTGGAGGCCTGGCAAACTTGGTATAATACAACAACATCACACAAACTCCAAAACCTACCCATTCTGATTTGCTGGACTATATGGATAGCCAGGAACAGATTGATTTTTCAAGATTTAGCACCGAACCGGTCTATTTTGGCTGCCAAAGTCATGAGTGACTACTCCCTCATTCCAGAATACCCTCCTCCACAGAACTCTCACATCCTTACTCCTATTCATATAGATCACAACAAACAATGGGCATTCTTTGATGGTGCGGCACAAGAGAGAGGTTGCGGTGGGGGGGCTATTCTTCATCTGAATCATCATCATTCCTTTAGGATGCTTATAGGACTTAGCAAAGGCACAAATAATTACACCGAGCTCCTTGTTGCAAAGCACCTCATCCATTTTGCTTTGGAAAAAAACTGCAAATATCTGCAATTATATGGGGATTATAAAATTATTTGTGATTGGCTAAACAAGATTTCTAGATGTTCTACTTATACATTGCAGCACATATTGGATGAAACTATGAGATTAATATCATTATTTAATTCTTTTACTTGTAAACTTATATACAGGGAACAAAACGGGACTGCTGACAGCTTATCCAAAGAGGTTGCATTCGGTGAGCCGAGCATCTGGATGATTAGAGAGCAACATGAGGGAGAATTCTACCAATACTTCCATCTGCTATACATGGATATTCCAACATAGTACTTATTTTATATATATTTTTTATATTATGAACAGTCACATCTTGTATATATTAATGGACAGTTTTTATTAAACAATTTGGATAGTTTGGTATGATATGGTTGGGCATACAGTCTTATTTTGCTACCTCCTTGCGTGGATAAAGGAAACATTTTTGTTTTTTATCATGATTGTGATCCGAATATGCTTTTCATCTACAGAATGTAATTTCCTTATCTTAATGAAATTACGATTTTTCCTTACGGGAAAAAAATGGTTAGACATTATGCTAATAAATGGTTGTTAATTAATAAAACCCATGGAAATAGCCTTAGGAGTGGGTTTTTAATGAGGACAACCCATACTAACTTGGGTATTTTTTTTCCAAGCAATTTTAGCTAGGTGATAACTTTTGGTGTCACATAGTAAACTTGCATAACATATGTACTTGTTTATTATTGTGCATGTAAATCTGAATCGTGTATTATAAGGTTGTTTAATAATATTTGGTATTTCATGTCTTCCATAAAGTGTTTTCTATAAACTGTGGAATCTAGTGTGCGTGAAGTTCAAAATAAAGTAGTGAAGAGAAAAAGAACCAAGTGATATACAAATGATGCCTCCTTAAACTAGTATGGTGGTTTTATATTTTATGTACTCCTTTAGAAATGGTAAGATTAGGTGGTTTCTTTCCCTAGCAATTTTAGCTAGGTGATAACTTTTGGTGTCATATAGTAAACTTGCATAACATATGTACTCATTTATTGTTATGCATGTAACTGGAAATCATGTATTATAAGGTTATTTAATAATATTTGGAATTTCATGTCTTCCATAGAAAAAAAAAATTAATAGAAAAATATAAAAAAACCTAGAAACTGTGGAATCTAGTGTGCCTGAAATTTGAAGTAAACTAGTGAAGAGAAAACAAAAAACAAGTGATGTGCAAATGATGCCACCTTCAACTAGTATGGTGGTTTTATATTTTATGTATACTCTCTTAGAAATGGTTAGATTAGGTGGCTTTTCTAACTTTTAAAGAACATTATGTGCCAATATTTGAAATTATAATTTCATTTTGATTCATGCAAATATTTTTTTGTTGTTGTTTGTAGAATTGGTTGGCTCAAAAGCAACTAAAATGTTACAACCATCACTTAAGAAAAATAAAAGTTATTCAACTCAAATGGTAGTATCAATAACACCTTCTATTTCTACTTTTTAAATGATTAAAAAATACAATACAGCTAATAAATATGAGTTTGTGCAAGACTGGTACATCCAAATAGAAACTCAAATGAATATGCTTCCAGATATGTATCTATTTGGATCCATAGATAGAAAAAAACCATAGATATTAGGAATAATTATTAATTTCTATGCTTCTAATGAAAATGACATTGACTTTCAAGTGGAGGTGATTAAAGAAAATGAGGTAAAATTAATTTCTTCTCAAAGTGGAGTATACAAATTTTAGACTAGATTTGATTGAAGCTTCAAGTACTGACTCAATAAATACGATAAATAATTCAATGTTCAAGTTGGATAACTATGTGAGCTTCACTAAATATGGACTAAATAGTTGCACAAATATTTTAAAATGCGTTGCCATTGTTATGATATATTACTATGTAAGATGTAAAAGAAAATCATATGTACTTCTTCATTTACAACAAAAGGTAGACTGCTTAATACAATACCAGATGATAAACTTGTTTCTCAATTACTTTCTTTGTGAAGAGTATATTTATCTTCTTTGAGGGAGAACATAATAGAAAGTTATTTCAAGCCTAATACAAAATTTCAAAAAACTAGGAAAGTTGAATCTGAGACGACAAAGCTTGCAAATTAACGTGATGAAATTCATGAAGCCTTCCAGCATTGCTATCTATTTTCAAGCTCATTTAGTGGAAAAGTGGTTGTTCAAATATTTACAAAAGCCCCCAAAGTATTTAAATTGAGATCACAAGATGATTTAAATGTTCAAGCATTAGTGAAATCATTCCTAGAGAAATTTCAAACATCATTTCTTGATGCTCTTCTAATTCCATTTGACATTGATGAGTCTAATCCATTGGTCAACTATATCAAAAATATAATTGAGACATATCTAGATGCTAAGAATATCAATTTTTGGATAGTTGATGGTCAACACATCATTCAAGGAGTGAAAGAAATTTTAACAAATACTAAATATAGTGTATCTATGGAGGCAAAGCAAAAATATAAAAAATGTAATGCTTGATTCTTGCATCCATCAGTTGAACCCACTGAGGTGATACGTATTTGTTGTCAATTAGATTTTACAAATAAGGTATTCTATAAAAATCCATTTATTGATTGTGTGTGCAAGAAAAGACATTTCTTAATTGCTAATGGAAAATTAAAGGAAAGGAGGATTCAATGTTCTAAGATAGTTGAAGACAAGGTATGTAATTTTCATTATTTTTACATTTAACATTTTATTATTGTATCTCTTTTTATTATAGATAAAAGATTAAAGCTGATAATATGAGTCATATTTTCTCATATTTATATTGAATTCTCATTAGTTTATAACACCTTATTTAGTTTCATCTCTACATTGAATTCTTATTAGTTTATATTTATTATTTTATCGCGTCGATGATGAAACGTTGTGCTCCTTCTTCGACTATCCAATTACAATTTTTTCTGATAAAAAAATTCTCTTATATCTTGATGAACCTATTTGGGATAAATGGCACATTGTTTTTAATTGTTATCAACTAGGAACATTAAAGTGTGCTCCAAACCAACCTGATTTTGAGAAATACAAGAGAAATAGTCTACACAATTTGACAACATATACTCTTCTTCCCCTTCAGGTATTAACCATGGAAGAAATTTATTCAGTAGAAGATAAGCTATTGGATGGAACCCTTTGGTTTTCTATTCCACTTAATCATCCATAAAATTCCATAAAATTAAAAATATTATTGTTCTAAATTGAAAACCAACAGAATAATATTAGATTCAATGGTTACATATTGTAAAAGTCATGATTAGAACTTGAATGAGAAGACTCTTACCGCATTCAAAATTCTTGAGCATAATGAAATTAATGATATCATATTTTCCAATTTTTGTGACACAGTGGAAGGGTGACTTATGTCAAAGGAACACGTAATAGAAAGATAGAGTCCTTTTCTTAGCAAGCATGTGGAGTCCTTGATAGAATGATAAATGGATCAGCAAGTGTTCAACAGGTTGACAATAATTTTGAATTTGGTTGTCATTTTTGAGGCCTTGATCTTTTGTAAACACTTTTGCACTCATTTCCATGTAAGTTGAAACCAATTTTACATACTAACCTTATTGTTCTAGATACACTGGCTTTGAGAGAAGAACAATTCCACAAGGGATATTATATTGAATTTTTTTTTTTTATTTCCTATAAAAAAAATGACTTTAATGACTTTAATACAATTCTCTTAGTAGAATTTTGGTTTTGTAATGATATACGTCAGTTTTTGGAAATTGTCATAAAGAACTTCAAGTTCAAGAACAAAGTGACTTGTGGCATTTATGAATATAAGTCCCTAAAAAATTATAGTTATGATATAGTTCTTAGTACACATTTCTATACTTCAGAATTAAAAATTTGGAGGCTTCAAAATACTCTCACACATTTGAAGACACATTTGATGAAAATGAGAGAGCTTGTCATTTCTGGATGGATTTATTAGAAAGACACCAATAATGTAGCGATGCAAAAGTGGTTATTTCTCTTTATGCAGGGAAATATTTAATCAAGGCTTATTGTACATATGGAAGAAGAATTGCATGTGTTGTGAAAACATAGTCACAAAGGATAATCATGTTAAATAATTACAAATCTTTTCAACTATCAAGTCCAGGATCCATGAACTTCTTGAAAAATTCAGGTACTATAGTTCTTTGTTGTTTCTCTTATACTACTTTGGATACTACTTTTTTTCATATTTCTTAATTGTGAAAGTGTTTATTGAAATGAGTAATGATGGAGATTCTAAAACAGAGAATGATGAAAGTGGGAAGCAAAAAAATAATCAATATAGTGATTATGATGTTGATAAGAGTATAGAGATGGAAACAAGAAGAGAAGGGGGAGGAGGAGACGTTATCATACCAACTACATAATTTGATTGATTGTTGTTCCTAATAATTTTTTTAGTTTATTTAATATCCATATTCATAACATTTTTGGATGACTATTATAGGGAATTATGAGAAGAATGAAATTAATCAAGACAATGACGATGGAATGTTGGAGATAGAAATGGGTATTAATCATTGTAACTCTATCTTTTGTTTTATTGTTATTCTAAATTATTACTTTTATTATCGTGATTCATAGAATTTCATATGTTGATTATTGTTGGAAATAAAGAGAATGAAAATAATGACCACGGGAATGTCCCACAAAACTAATCAAGAAAAAAATACATTATGAAGTACTTATAATTTGTCCACTTGTTTTCCTTATTATTTAATGATTTTATTCATTTTCACAATTCAAAATATGTTATATGTTTAATTCAAAGACAAATAAAGGTAACAAAGATTATGCTAACATGTAAAGTTACAAATATGAAGATAATGTCATATTAGATACTTATAAATTGTCTTCTTGTTTATCTTACTATTCTTCAAACTCTAATGCTTGTAACTACCATAATGTTGTATATTTCTATTATAGGAAAAAATCAAAAGGATAAAATTAACAATCAAAATAATGTTAAATATGTGTGTGTGTGTGTGTGTGTGTGTGTGTGCTTGTGTTTCTTTTTAAAGGGTTTCATTACTAATGTTTTTTCTTGGTATTGGTATTGATTGAATGTTTACTAAGAAGTACTATTGGTATTTGATTGAAGGTTTAATATGTTTACTCTAGGTTCTATCGAGATTATAAAATAAATTATTGTTTCATCCATAAATAGGGAAAAAACAACTCAAGGTAAGTGAATCACTTCAACAGTTTTTTTACTAATTTTTGTAACATGAATAAAATGGTTTGACTTGATTATTTTTCATTGTGTTTCAACCAAAATAACTAAAAATAAATTAGTTATTTTTGAACTAAAGGACATTTTTTATCATAGCATTGATGATGAACCAACAAACCAAGGGCATATTGAGAAAATGGGAACTGATGATGATTACATAAGAGAGAAAAAACTATTTTGGATTCATCCACATGCAATATCATCTTTTCAAATGTGTTTAAAAAATGAATCTCTTGACATTGAAATTTGGACAACAACCTTGAAACAAAGCACAACAAGATTTCTAAAAAGGTTAGTTTCAGAAACATTACAAGATAAACTTGTGTTTAAGTGGGCTGCTTCACACTATAAACCACAAAAGGGATATAAGGTCATTTCCAATCCAACGAAAGTTAAACACACTAAATAATTGAAAAAAGTGTGGGAAATGCATACCCAATATGATGAAACCAATACTATTAGAGTGGATTGTTTACATGACAAAGTGAAAGAAAATCCCAAAGAAAATGTGATTCTTGCCCCTCCATTCATTGGAGAAAATCAAGAGAATAATTGGTTGATCGATGAGCTGTGGAGAATGTTGCATAAACTCAATAAGGCTACAGATGTTCGAGCTACTTTGAAATTTTTTCAATTACATTTAGAAGTACCTTAAGATTACCTATGTCTATTTCATGATATTATGTGTATGACATCATGAATTATTACTTTTATTTCACAACACTAATAAAATAATTGTTGATTTGGTTTATCATTAGTAAAAATAAAATAATTTTATTTGCTTTATTTTTGGTGAGATATTATGTTGATAACAATTATTGATTTGAATGGTCATTTAATGTTTTCATATCAAAATTTCCCATGCTACATAATTTTTTACAATGGATTACATTGTATGTAAAAAATAACAGATAAGTAGTCTAATTGTTTTAGTTAGATCATTACAATTATGTGTTTCAAATGTGCTTTAAGTAATCACTATACGTCTTAGAAATTAGTAATGTGATGGATGGCCCATTGCATTCTTATAACCTTTTTTTATTCCGTATAAGTTGAAAAACTATATTAGGTTGTATGTAGTGCCAACAATCAAAATACAATTTGTACTAAAAGAAACACCTAAAGAAACTAAGGTAGAGACTCTAGAAATTAGCATGTAATTAATTAGGTTGAAAATTTGAAAATTGTATTATATTGTATGTGGAAATTAATATATAATTAGTTTTTTAACTTGCACTAGACCATTGTAATTAAAATTTTCAATTGCAATTAAATAAATAATTATAAGTCTTAAAATCAATGATTTAAATGGCGGGTCAATGCATTATTATAAGACTTTTATTCCATACAAATTAAATAAAGGTATTAGGTTGTATGTATAAAGTAAACATATTATTAGTTTATTCATTTTAATGCAGAAATTGTATTTGTATTTTGTGATTACTATTAACTCAATTCTAAAATTCCCTTTGCATACAAATGGAAATAATTCATAATAAATATTAACATCATTTTTAAAATGGTAGGTTTTTATGTCCTTTAGCAATGAAGTGTTGAAGTGGAGAGATGTTAATATCATACATGTGGTTGTAGTGCAGATGAAGATGGGAATTACTACAAGTCAAAAGATGTTGTTGATATTTGAAATGGAAGGAGTACTCTTCCAATCATACACCGAATACAAACAAAATTTTCATATTTAAAGAGAACTAGATTGTTAGTTTGGTGATAAGTCCTGTTTTTTAAGGCCTTTTGAGTCAAAAGTACTAAAATATTGCTTAAAAAATTATGATGTCGCAATATGGACATTAAATGTCATTGACAAGTACATCCAAAAAGTACTTGAAAAATCAAATATTGATATAGAGGACTTTAAATTTGCATGGAACATGTTTCATTTTCATTTGCAAACAAAATTCAAAGCAGAGAGAACAAGACAATTTTATGAGAAAAAATTGATTGTTGTGTGGTCCCAATATGTAGATAATTATGAAGAATCAAATGTATTGGTAATACATACAAAAAAACATACTTCTTAATTCATCAGATATCGATCAAAACACATCCTCATAAAAGCCTATACAGGAACAGAGCAAGATACTTGGCTTATGCAAGTTTTATTCCCCTTTGTTAAGACACTTCATCGTGTCAAACACAACATGAGTACATTTAAATGTTCAATAGAACATGTACTTCATTGTAGTGGATGGAGGTAATTTCCTTTATAAATTTGTTGAAAAGTACATTCTATTTTTTGATATATATGGGAATTTCCAATTATATTAATATGTATATTTATTATTATTTATAATTGTTTTTGCAATGATTTTGTTGTATTAGATTTTTTAAAGATGTGTGTGCATGTTGCACGCGTGTGTCCTTAAATGAATTGTTTTCATTCAAATTATCTTACATGAACCATCGAGGCATGTTATTTTTAATGACTTATGTTTACTTATATGCAAAAATAATCATATATAAATGTGAAATATAAGTTTTGAAATAGAACTCCTTGCAAACAAGGTGTATCTTATTAAAGAATTAAATAATTTACTTGATAAATGTTATTGTGCACTATTCGCTGTTCACAATGCACTATTCACTATTAAGGCTAATGGGAAATGTGTCATATGCAAATGATTTGATATTTTTGAAGCATAAGATATGTGATTTCTCAATTGATAATTTTCATAAATTTATATGCTTAAATCAATTAATGGTTGTAACTGCAATCATATTATATTGAAAATCAACAAGGCACAAAGTCAGTTATTCATTGTTTACATATAAAATGCACTAATATGAGTGCATCAATGTGATATGTAATTTTTGAGATAAAAATATATTGTAAATAATTTTGCATTTCTTAAAAAAAATATAATTGATGATAATGATTTCTAAGTGGATTATCAAGGTTTGATTAGACACTATCATGGATGAATTATGTCTTTGAACTTTTTGAACTGTAAGGCATATAATTTTGTTATTTAAAGTTATTTTTTTGTAAATTTGTATTTTAAATAAACTGAAATCATATCATTTGAGCTAGAGTTATATTAGTAACTTGTACTTAGTTATTTCCATTAATGTGAGTGTATAAATGTGATTTATAATATCCATATACTATGATCCATTTCTTTGAAAAACAAGTCTTTTAATTTCTTGATAATAAATATTAAGTGGACTATGTAGGCTAATGGGTGAATAGTACTCATTAAATTGTAGGGCATTCAATTTTTAATCCATATTTTTTTTATACATTCTTAAATCAACTACTTGTATATTCAATCATCTCTTCTCGTATAATTTGTTAAGGAATCCATTTATTGACTTTTATTTGTCTATCACTTAATTTATTAAGAGTGTATTAATGTCATATTATATTGTTTTGAAACAAAACTTTATGTAAAATAAAACTATCTTCTTAATAAAACATGGAATAATTAATTAACAATGTGTTAGGTGGACCATCTAGACTCACTAAAGAGATGGGTCAAAAATGGTTCTATTTAAACTTTTTTCACTGTAAGACATTGATTTTCCAATCCATATTAGTATTTTATCATTTTCAATTCTTAAATAGTTTATTTCTGGTTTAAATAATTTCATAGAATCCAATATGACTTGAAGAATTCTATTTGGTTATATGCATTGGTAGAAGTTTGTAAATGTGATGCATTTTTTAAATGTAGCTCTTAATGTAAGTGAATATATATATATATATATATATATATATATATATATATATATATATTATATATATATATATATATTATATATATATATATATCTATATATATATATATATATATATATATATAATATATAATATATATAGATATATATTACAAAACAAATTATAATTAATTGATAATGAGTTCTAAGTTGTCTATATAAAGCCATTTATTGACTTTTATTTTCATATCATGAGGTTTAATATAAGTGTGTACATGTGGCATTTGTTTTTAAAATAAAACTCCATGTAATATGAAATGTTTTTCCTAACAAAACATGGAATAATTAATTGGTAATGTTTGTTAAGTAGATTGTTCAAGTTAATTCAAGATATAGGTCATAAATAAATATATTTAGACTTTCGGCAAAATACGACATTTGATTTTCTCAACTCCATTAACATTTGGTAAATTTTAGTTCTTAAACAAATTAGTTGTAATTGAAATAATCTCATAGAAACAAACAAGTATATATTAAACTTTATTTAGTGTGTATGGTTGATAAGCAATATATTTTTTAATAATATATTATGTAAGTAAAAGAATTCTTTAGAAATTATAATAAAATCATTGTTGATGAGTCCAACGTTTATTCTATTTTGATGATAAATTCTCTAACTATGCATTATTAAATCATTATTTCTTATGCAATTTCATATAGTCAACAATCAAGAAACCTTTAATTGATTTTATTTAACTATTGTGTTTAATATGGAATGGTTATAAATGTGACATTGTATTTCATATAAAATCCATGTGAAGAAATGAATTTCAATAAAACATGATAATGACACAATGAGCATAAGTAGACTATTTAAGCTCATTCAAGCATGGCCTAAAATGGTGTCTTTAAAATTTGCACATATGACATGATTTTCCCATCAATATTAACAGTTTGTAAATTTCAATTATCAAATAAACTATTTGTACTTAAAATAATCTCGCAGAATCAAACAAGACTTAGAAGCTATTAGTGAACTACATTTAGTTAAATGTATTCATATAGGCTTATAAATGTAATTTATTTTTGAAATAAAGCTCTTAACATAAGTAAAGATTAATATTTTACAACACTAATTAGAATTAATTGATAATGAGCTTTAAGTGGTTTATTCATACTACATGAAAAATCAAGTGTCATTGATGAATGCATTCTAATACATATTTAATCTTCAAAATCAATATCTTAATGATAATTTATTTGTATTTACATTAAGTATTTAATAATTGAAGAACCCACAAACTTATATAAATTTCAACTAAAATCCATGAGTTATGTTTCAAAGTTATTTCTTCCCCATTAAAAATGCTTATCGTTTTCTCTTATTAGTGAAAGTAATGGTCAATCATGGTTTTGACAATGTCGACAAGCAGAGATCAATATCCACATTACCATCAATTGTACTAATCTTTCAAAACCCTTGCCTCCACTACTTACAAGAAGTAATCACTAAATTCTTTTGTTTAATTCAATTTTTGATGTTGTCCATCATAATGGAATGACTTGAATACCCATTTAAGAACTCTCATTTGATATACTTGGATTTGAGTGGATATATATTAATGGTGCCTAACCTTATTGAATACCTAGATAAACAATGTCTAACTTTTATAGTGGATGCCTGGATGCTATGAAGATGAATGATCACCCCCTCATTAGTGCTTCATTAAGGCATAAGGGGCCTGTAGAAAACTGAGCACAACGAAATTTTACTAAGTTTCTAGCAAACTAGTTTCAATGCAACGGAAGGGACGCCTATCCTTTCCATTTACTCTAAGATTCTCACATCACCATCATTCAATCAAAAAATCCACCATAGGTTGGGGGAAACGGGGTTAGAGTCGTGAGACACAAAATTCAAACATCAATGAATCTACTCTGTTATCCATAGCTATAATATCTCTATTGGATATTAGGCATACTAATATAATTTAGCTTAAATCAATTGCTTCTAGGAGTTTGATTTCACACTCCTATTATATATTGATACTATTGTACATAACAAACCCACATTTGACCTCTTCACGATCTTTGATTGGTATAAAATTACTAATTTTTTTTATGTTCAATTAAGTTAATATCATGATTTACAAAAGAATGAATGTTGTTGAAGGCCCTCTAATAGAAAATTTCCAAGTTTAATGAAATATGTGTTTAATGTCTAAATTCCACTTTAACTAGTGTAACAAATTTCTTAAGTAGGCTTACCATTTCGTTTTTTAGGTTATATTGCATTTTTACATTAAATTCACCCCGTTATAAAGTCATCTCCCAAGTACACAAACAACATAAATATGACATATCCACAATCTTGAGTTTTATTAGTCATTCAAGATCCAATATGAAATTGGCATAATCTCATTATAGCTCCATGGATAATTGAAATGATTCCTTTGACTCAAACATGTTATTAGGATTAGCTTCAAATACTAAAATCATTTTTATTCAAGGCTTGATCGTTCTACCGAATTTGATTGTGATTACATTGGATTAAGTGGTGGATAATGAAAATAGAGCAATTAAAACCATGATTTTTTAGTCATTCCAACTTAAATAAAAGATAGATTCTTTAATGAGCAAAGAGTGGAAGAGAATATGGTGAGATAATCTACATGCATGTTTAAGTGATCCCATTAGCAATCCAAACTATTTCATTGAATATCACACCCTTTTAATGCTAAGAAAGTGTCCCATCTATGTTGTAAAAAAATAAAGAGGAGAAAATTAATATAGTTCAAGAAACTTAGAAAAATAAACCTTCAACTTCTCTTTCTCCATAAAAGTGAATAATAGGGTATGAACAAAGGAAAACATATTGATTTTAATAAATGTTACTTAAATCTACAATATGCAACAACCTTACTAATTATATATTTCTTTATATTTATTTTTAAAATAATTTATAATAAGTATCAAAATATACTCATACTATTTTAGAAAATTTTAATTTTATATTAAAAATTCAACCATTATAAGAAATGCCTAGGAAATTAGTCACACGGTAATTATCAAAGAGAATTAGAAGGTAAAATTTCAAAGTAAGTCATAGTTGACAAGAATTCCTTTACAATATTAAACATCAATATGCACACATTTGCACCTCTCCCACATTTGGAAATTTGAATTTTGTTCCCTTTTTCTTTCGCCATTTCCATTTTGTAAATTCTCACAAGATGTTTGCTGGTGCATTCTTAAATCCATTTCAGACTTGTGATCTTCTATATCTACATGGTAGCACCTCAAATGGAGGAGAAAGATCATGCATGGTGCTCAAGGATTCCTGAGCCTGTGGTGGAAACTAAAGTAAGTGTCATTAAATTGAGTGGGATTTTGGCTTTGCTCCCCTTTCAGAAAGCATTAGAATTGAGGAAATTTAATCATATTAGTATTGTAGGACTCAATTGGTGAGTCCAAGCCAAAATGAGTACTTGACTTTGTTGAAGAATCTAGGGAAATTTAATAAGATTATTCTCACGATGATAACTATTTGTGAGGTACTTTTTACTTTTATTATTAGCAAAATCTTCTCTTATTCTTATTAAAGTGTGTTTTTCTTACTTCATCAAATAGTTACCAAAACAAAAAGAGACAAGAACACAAGATGTTAGCTTTCTACAAGGGCAAGTACTTCTCACTCTTTGACATGAAAACCCACACAAATTCTTCTTATAGAGATTCCAATTGACGAATACCAAGAATATTATCCTTGACCTATTTAGCAACTCTAATATCAAGACACAAATCCTCTTCTTCGTAATTGCTGAGATAATCATAATTGCTACTAAAGTCATCACTACTACAATATTGAGGCCATCACTATTGCCCCACTGAGATCATTATTGTTGCACCATTGTTGCACCTTCTTAGAGATCTTCACCATAACAATGAGATCCCTACACAGTGATATGTATATATACACACATGAGAGCTGCATCAAGATATTTATCAAGATCATGATGTAGTATGTATTTCTCCATAAAGATCATGATTGTATCTATTCTAAGAATTACATCCATGCCAAGATCATGGCTACATCTAAGATGCATATCGAGATAGAGTGTGTCACTGTAGGATCCGTAAGATCCTCTTTAACACAAATATGCCAAGACTGTGACTGCGTCTAGAAGGTATGCCAAGACAATGATCACCGAGATTGTAACTGCATTTGGAATGTATGCTGAGATAGTGATACCCATCCAAAAAATACAAATATAACCCATACAAAAGATATAGATATAACTCATCTAAAAAATATAGAGACATCCACATATTGTACAATGGACAAACTTCCAAAATTACCTCACTGTGGCATATGGACCCCTTCTTGTGACTGTGCTTTAAAATATTAGACGAATCTAAGTTTTGCATTGTATTTTTGCGAAGACCCTAGCTGGCTATCTATAGTAGTTTGACCCACATATTAAGGCGACATGACATTTTCAAGAGATGTGTCTATTCACGTATCCAAAATGATCTTCCTTTGTTATTGTTAGGAGGTCAACTTCCTCAAGAGGGATTGTGCTTGTCTTTGGATGGCTTCTAGACCTTTCTATAGACTTGTATACATTATAGATAGGCTCAAGAAGAGCTCTTCATACATGACATTGACTCTTTGAATCAATAATAAGTCTTAAGGCTCTCAATGGGAGACACTAACAAATAAAATCGCTTGCTCATGAAACCCATGAAGCAAGGCTTACAAAAATAAATTTATTTATTTTATTCTATCATTTACAAATATCATGTCATTACGAATATCGAACCTAGTTACATTTTACAACACTCCTTCTTAACTAGGGAGGTATTCATAATGGTACTTTGTCATTCTCAATCTGAAGAATATCTCATAAGAAGAATCAGATTGATAACTCATATGTATAGCATCACAAAAACCAACATTGATTTTACAAAAAAGCCTTGATTGATATCTCTATCTCTCATATGAGAGTACAATGTTGGCGAGAGCAATGAGTATAGACACCTTCATCATTGTCTCTCAAGGTTTATACCCACCTGGGTGTTCACTGAGTATGACCTTCTAGTACTATTCTTATCCTGGGTTCCCAACCCTCAAAGAATATCATTCCTCTCTTGCCTACTCTTATATTGGATGCCCTACACATCCTCAAAGAGCATCAGATGCCAGTAGATTACCCAATCTTCCATTCTTTCTTCCCAAGTGAAGACAGGAATATTGTGTCTATCTCTCCCTCTCAACTAGGGAAGATATACCCATTCCTATAAAGGAATGTACCCAAGCTCTCTCTGATCAGGGGCTTTCCCAAGCTTCCTCTTGATTAGGGACTTGTCAGAGCTCCCTCTCAATTGGGGATCTCTTTTCATCAGACACAACTTCTTCGTGGGTCCTTCACTTGCTTAATCAATTTTTCTCCTTGATGTCATGAAATTCAATCAATCTTATTTGTAGGACATTAGCCATTGATCACTTTCCTTCCTAGTTCATCATGTCATTACTTTATTCATGGAAAGGACTTATTGGTACATATATGGAACCTTCTTCATATGTCTAATTCTTCCTTATCATGCTTCTTTTAGAAATTTCCATCCACCACATGAATTCTAGTTGTACTTGCACTTACAACTCTTGTTCCAGTAGCCCTGCATAAACTCATCCATATATTATTGAAGAAATAAAAACATAAAATTAATTCAAATAGTACCTTAGAAGATGGATCTTCATCATGACATCTTCATGTAGGTATCAATGTCCTGCATACATGTTGATAGATCTCCCAAGGATATCCATTGTTAAGGGTCTCCATCTCTTTCAGACTTCCATCAGAGTGTTCATATCTTTTCGAGAGATTTCATAGACAAATATTCTCGGTCTTTTCGTTTTTGATTGCCTTCATCATGATTTAATATTTCAAAATCTCTTCTTTCCTGACACATTCCATTCCTATGAGCTTCCAATCAAAGTTCTACAATTTTATTCAACCATGTCATGCTTCATATGAGGACATATTATGTTGATTTCATCTAATGTGACTTATGCATTCCTGCATCCTTTCAAAGGAGGAGATCCTTTTCCCTTGATAATGCTTCTCAAGATATAAGTATTCATCCATGTTACCTCCAACCATAAGACATGACTTTATAAGATTAAATACAAGAATACATACCTCATTTTACCTTTATCTCATCTAGGCTTCTTCTGGCAGCTTCCTTCATTGAAAAGATCTTAAATGCTTTTATGTGCTTCATTTATCATGTCATCATACCATAATCCCGTGAATTCCATAAGTTGGAGTTCCTGATTAAACACTTGCCTCCTTTCTAGATTAGTGAACCTTCCAATGAGGATACCATCAAAGAATCTTGAGGATCTTGCATATCCCCATCTGGCAGATGTTTTCTTTTTGAATTGATGTATTATGACACTTGTCCTAGATGACTTCATCCTTTCCTTCAATAGTCAATGGGGTTCCCAATAGCTATATCCTTCATGTTTGACTATGAAGGATTTTTTATCCATCCGTCCTTCATGATTCCTCATGGTGACATCATGATCTCTTGCTTCCAATGATTTCATGATTCCATAATGCATCTTACTATTTAGAATGGTCATATCTAGAACAAAAGATTTAAGAGCCTGTGATAAGACCCTTTTGTGAAGGATACCATCTCAAACATAGTAGACATATGTTAATCCCTCTTTCCTTGGTCCTTTTAAGCTACCTCCATCTTTTCGGTGATATGAACTTTCTTTCCATAACATTTCCATAGCATTGAATATTATCTATAATGTTTTATCTTTATTGAGGGTAAAACTTTAGTTGCAAATGTTTGAGTCTTTTAGCCTTTAACACTTTTTCCCACAACTTGTCCTTTTTTTATCTTACATAGATAGCACAAGTTGTTAAATGAGGTAACTTTCTTATTCCAAAGAAACTTGTCACATTCCTTACTAGTTAGTGCATTTAGGAGAAAATATGATTACATTCTCATCATCTTTCCCAGATCTCCCAATTGATATCTTGTGAAGATATCCCTTCATTCTTTGATACCTTCAATCTATGTAGATCAGGTCTAAGATATATGACCACCTTTTTTGTATTTCCAGAGAAAATATCTTCTAGAATTTCATGTATCTCTTTGATGTTTCCTCTCCTAATACATAGGGATGAGAATACCCTTGACTGATTTCATAAGAATCCTATGAGCCCCTTGATCTTTTTCCATGCATTCAGACAATGCTTGACTTTCAGAGACTTTTCCATATATATATCAATGACTTCTCTTTTACGGACTATATATATCCTCCTTTCTTATGCAAGGAATTTCAATACCCAACCAATTTATAGATCTCATTGCAAACATAAAGTCATTTAACCAAAATTGATTATAGAATCAAATATACTTGCTTGACAAGAGAAGATGAATTATTCTACTTGATCACTGGTTGAAGAATATGTATTAGAGCTTCCTCTTGGATGATCTTCTTTCAAATGAAGAAGCATTTCTCCAATAGAAAAGACTACTCCTTTTTATGTGGATGACTTGTTGCTTCCCTGGAAGATCTTCTTCTATGGCAAGGAGATGATCCTTGCTTGTTTTATGACCTTCAAGATTACGACAATGCCTTCAACATGATTTTCCTTCTTTTGTAGTGTAGATCACAATTGCTACTAAGGTTTCTACTTTCTCCAAGATGATATGATATCTTTGATAATTTCCTTAGAGCTACACTTCTTTGTGGACAACTTGATGAGGGCTTTGGTGGCCTTTTGATAATGACTATGGAAACAAAACTTATTGTTGTTGTAGACTACTTCTTTGATCTAGGATTTGATCAAAATCAAGGTTTGATTCTTCAATGTAGATCATGATCCTTTTCTTTGATATTCTTCAACTTTATTTGATGCCCTTATTGAATCTTGATCCTTGAATGTCTCTTTGCTACCCTTCCTTTAACTTCAACACCATAGCTCTGATACCATGTTGAAGAATCTTGGGAAATTTAATAAGATTATTCTCACGATGATAACTATTTGTGAGGTAATTTTTAATTTTATTATTAGTAAAATATTCTCTTGTTCTTATTAGAGTGTGTTTTTCTTACTTCATCAAATAGTTACCAAAACCAAAGGAGACAAGAACATAATATGTTGGATTTCTTCGAGGGCCAAAACCTCTCACTCTTTGAGAGAAAAACCCACACAAATTCTCCTTATAGAGATTTTGATTTCAAATACCAAGGCCATGACCCTTGACCTATTTAGCCACACCAATACCAAGACACCAATCCTCTTCTTTGTTATTACTAAGATCATCGTCACTGCTCCTGAAGTTATCATTGCTGCAATACAGAGGCCATCACTACTGCCCCACCATGATCATTACTGAGACACCATTGATGAACCTTCACCATAATCTTCACCACAACAATGAGATCCCTATACAGTGATATGTATATATACATATATGGGAGATGCACCGAGATCTTTATCAAAATCATGACCTAATAACTATGTCTCCATCAAGATCATGTTTGTAATTATTTCGAGACCATAATTACATCCATGCCAATATTATGAATGTGTCTAGAATGTATGCTGAGATAGAGTGTGGCACTATTCGATCACCAAGATTCTCTTCATCACAAATATGCGAATACTATGACTGCATCTAGAAGGTATGTCAAGACAGTGATCACTGAGACTGTAACTATGTTTATAATATATGTCAAGACAATGGCACCCATCTAAAAAATATAGAGATAGCCATCAGAAAAATACAGAGATATCTACATACGACACCATAGAAAGACTTCTTAAATTACCTCACTGTGGCATACGAAACCCTTCCTATGACTGCCCTCCTAAACATCAAATGAATCTGAGTTCTGCACTACACTTTTGTGAAGACCCTAGTTGGGTATTTATAGTAGTTTGACCCACATATTAATATGACATGATAGTTTCAAGATATATGTCTATTCATGCAAGCCATGATATTCCTTTGTTGATGTTCGGAGGTCAACTTCTTCAAGAGGGCTTCTAGACATTTCTATAGACTTGTATACATTAAACATAGGCTCAAGAAGAGCTCTTCATACGTGAAATTGAGTCTTTGACTCAATAATAATTCTTAAGGCTCTCAATGGGAGCCACTAACAAATAAAATCACTTGCTCATGAAACCCTAGAAGCAAGGCTTACAAAAATAATATAATTTCTTTTATTTTATCATTTACAAATATCATGTCATTATGAAGACCGAACCTAATTACATTTTACAACAAACTTGAAACAATTGGCCATTTTTTAAAATATTGGTAGGCTTTTGATTTCTTCCATCAAACCACAAAGCAATTGTATTTTTCTCAACTTTACAGAATAAATTATCAGGAACGAGCAAGAATCTGTATCAAAGTGACTTTTTAGGGTTCGTATTGCCCATTTTCACCTGTAGGTTCATTTCAACTTCCATGAGTTAGAGCTTTGCCTCAGTTTTCCAATAGAGGGAGAAGTGGTGTTTAATGCATGGCAAAGTTCTCTGAATTTAGTTGAAAAAGAATAAAATAAAATCTAATTTTGTGTTTTTTTATTGCTCACCGATTTTTGTTGATTTTACCAATTTTTTCATGAAGTTCCAAAAACAACGATTTGTGACCTCCACTGAGCCATCGCCGACTTTTATCCTAGTTTTGCAACACTATATTATGTTGTTTTAAATTTTAATAGAGATATGATATAGATTCATAACGGCAGGAGTGATTGTTCAAATATACATGCCTTGTAGTTATCTCCGTTTCCAATGGTATGCTTCTAAGCCTTGTTATTGTTCATATCTATTATGAATTCAGTCGTTTGAGTTATGGGACAAGAGAAAATTATGCTTTTTTATTAAAATTTTGTTTATCCTTGGATCTAGAATGGGGGGCTCAACCTCAAACCAAAAAAAGAATCTTTCAATGTTCGTAGATGTCTTCATGGCACGCCATTTTTCATTTCATCCTAATTGACCAAACATTGAGAACAACCATATATTTTATACTTTGTTAAAGTAAAAAGAATGTGAATTTATTTTGATGTGCTTATTGAAATTAGAGAACTCATCGACTTATGCTTTCTATTGTTAAATCAATTGTTAGTTAGTCTCCATCTAGAAAGGTTGGATGTCATTGTAGTTATAGTATCTCATTAGGAGATACATAAAAGAAATCCCAAAGCTACATATAGCAAAACATACAAATTATAGGGGAAAATTCATAAGAATTGACATAGCCCTTTACGATTTTCTGATAGATAACTATATATTATGGGATGCTATAAAGTTAAAGCTTCATCATGGCAATATAATATACCTAATTAACATTCCCATTCACCAGGTATGTATACTTTATTATCGATACAATTATTCAATGTCAATTCTCTATAATAAAAGGGAAAAGAAACTAGCGAGGTCAATATTTACATTTCACAAAGGAAGCGGGATACTATCACCTGCAAACAACACTCAGTCCCCCCCCTTGCAATGTGTCTCCTCACTTAAACACTATTTGAATCCTTGAGAGCCCATTTTGAACAATCCATGGTAGTATTTGAATGGTTTACCCCTCAAAGAATAATTCATGTACAATCCCATCTCTGTCAAATTTATTTCCAATGATTTCAACTCGATGAAGTTTACCAGCGATGCCCTAAATAGTGGATCCACGGTCTCATGTGCAGATAAGCTAGTTGAAGGGATTCGTTGGCTCAAAAATAAGCTAAGAAATGAAGCCTATTCACACCATAAAAAATTGATTCAATAGCTCTAGAGATTAAAGGATGACAAGGGGGTTTTTAAGGTAGTTAAATCTCAGGTTGGTAGTCTACAGGGGTCGGTGTAGAGAGTTAGGTTTGAGATTGTAGATATCTACAAACATATATGAATTTTTAAAAGTGTGGGCCCATAAACTACAACATAGATATGAAGGAACCCTTTATACCATCTTCATTGATAGCATCCTATAGACAACGGTGAACAAGAACTTGCCTTGGAACTTTCCCATTTATGGAAGCCCTTATGAGCCACCTAACTACAAATGCTGGTCTTTCAGCTTGCATATCAATCAAACGAATCCCTTTCACTGACCTAAGGATTATATAGATTGACCATGATATTATTAGTATATTTCTCTTTCCTCCATGCCCCATTGAAGGAACCATCTAAGAAACATCTCTAATATCCTATGTCCTATTGTAGAGAGGAAGGAACTGCCAAGAGAATATCTATAATATCCTTTATCTTGTTGTAGAGAGAAAGAGGTAGGAAAGACAATAAATATGGATTGCTTCTAAAATATCTCTACTATGGTGATTCTTTGTATGTACAAGTGGTATATCTAAGTTAATCACTTCTTCAGCTTATTCTCAATCATGGTCAATATCTAGTTCCAGAAGGTGGTTGAAGATACATCAATTCTAAGAAGAATATCCTAGTGCCTTATAACTACCATGGTTGAATGAATTTCCATATTATAACAATCTTGTGAGGAAATTCATCATGCCAATTAATAAGAACCTCTATCATTATCCTCTCTAACTTTTGCATCTAATGTTTGAATGAAAATATCCAGACACTTCATCATTCCCTCTACACAATTGCAATGAGCTATGGGGCGAGGGCACAATCATTTGTGAAATGTAGATTAAGAAACTGTTCTCAATCAGGAAGGAGTATTCGTCAAATATTCCCTTACAATCAAGTAGCTTTAGTGATATATGCATAAGTATCTAGTGCAATAACATACAAATAGGGAGCCAAAGGAAAAGCTTGTCTAACGTACCTTTGTAGAAGAATCACCTCTAACAAGTTCCCATTGAAACATATTTTGGATTACTATTGCCAATAGAAAAAATCAAAGTCTTCATTTATAAAAAAAAATTCATGATTTAATACTTTTTGTTTTAAGAAAATTTGCATAATTAATTTTAACTAAAGAATATCTACAAAGACAGATGAAAAGATTTAGAGGGGAACTAGAACGATGTAAAATTCCATTAGTTTTAATGTAATTTTTTATTTTCCAAAGTTCCTACCATGGCAGATAATAATGTTGGTAATGAGAGAAAGTTGTTTTTTTCTATTTCTTGTTCTTCCTTTCCTCAACTAAATAAATACATACTTTCTAGTATTATGTTGTTGTCAACCACTTGGAGAACATATCCACAGATAAGGGAAATTTGAATAGAATATAATTTCACTCATGTTCAATGTTTGACCTCAAATTTCTTGTCTTCTTTAGTGCCAGTTTATTCAGGAGTCGAATAGTACATCAGTTATATATGCAATTCAATTTAGGAATTTGCAAATTCATAAAACCTTTGGAGAAGAGCATTGGCTTAGGGAGAATACTCTGAAACTCGATGTTATGCCCATTTATGAACCTGAGGTTCGAAATTGTTCTCATTATAGGAAACTGCACCTATCTCAAGGTCCAAGGATGTGTTTTGTTTTAGATACCATTTCCTACTTAACAAAGTCTAACAAATAGATCTAGTTTCCTACAGTTTCTAATGTTTTCTTTATGAAATCTACCAGTATAAAAGTATTTTGAAATATCATTATTCTCCTTGAGATGTAGAAAGGTGCATTTGAGGGATTTATATTACTTTCCTAGATTTTGTTTTTAATATTTCTTTTTTTAAGTAGCATTGTTAGTTCTCGTGAATTTCCATTACTTTGGTATAACTTACTTTCTTTGGGTGGTGCAGGGAATGGGAGAACCTCTTAATAATTACAAATCAATTGTACAAGTTGTTTGGTGTATGACAGGACATTGTTTCCAACTAGCCCCATGATATATCATTATCTCAATAGTAGGTGCCACTTACCTTTTGCTATACTAATGGTGTTATTTTTAAAAATCTACCAACACCTTTTTTCCCAAGTCGCTAAGAGAGAGAGGGAGAGAGGGAGGGAGAGAGAGAGAGAGAGAGAGAGAGAGAGAGAGAGAGAGAGAGAG